>ONZH01003366.1:0-15850 GCA_900303285.1 Rhinella marina
AGCATTTTTTCAAAGTTTTTCTCATAGGCTTTGCTTAAAAAAATGTCAGGAAAAGAACATGTTCAAAATGTGACAAAATAAGAAATGCCACTAAAAGTCTCATCCGTGTATTTTTTAAGACCAGTCATACAACACAATGTAGTTGCACCTAATGTATAAAAACATTTTTCATACATTTTTTCATACATTTTTAGCCAAAAAATGCCAGCTCCAAATGTTACATTGAAGTCTAGGGAAATGCAGAACAAACTAGTATTTTTAGTGGCTTTTTTTGTCACTTGAAGAATGTTTTTTGGGTCAATGGCATTTTTTTTGTTTTTAATTCACAGAATGCATCACACATTTTAGCATTTTTTCATAAAAAAAAAAATAGAGGATAAAGGGTGCTTCCTTACTTTCTGTAAAAAAAAAATATGGCTTGCAAAAAAAAAAAAAACATTAAAATATACTATTTGGTCAAAAGCACAACAAAAGCTAAAAAAAGGCATACATTCTCAAAATGTCTGAAATCAGATGTTTTATGAATGCATTTTTTACAAAAACATAAAAAATAAAAAAGTCAACCTGTCATCAACCCCAACGTCACTCAGTCGGACTTTCATTTCACTGTGACTGTCTGTGACGACTATAGGCACTGGTGATTTTTTTTCTCCCGTATCGGTATAATAGCAGGGTCATCATGCTAACAGCCGAAAATCATTTTGAAAAAAACATTTTTCTTCCCATGCGTCATAGTGCAGTGTCACTGACTACGACCACACCCGTGTCCTGCTTACATGTGATAAGAGGACGACTGGGGTGATACAAGTGTGGGGGGGGACCATGATGCTTTGCAATTATTTAATGTTGAAAGTAAACAGCCGACTGTAACAGATGTCCTTCAGTACACGTAGCCCAAGCGGTGCTGTCACCGGGTAACCTCTGACCGCCAGCGCTGCCAGCCTCCATGTAACATATTGCTTCATAGCCAGTGCTTGCCTGGTAGTTGCCAACCTCAATGAAGCAGCCATCCATTCATCACGGCTGGTTTTGTAGGATTGTGACACCCAACCTGAAGTCTCATGCACATGGCCGTATGTATTTTGCTGTCCGCAAATACAGATCCGCAAAAAATACAGAATGACCGTCCGCGTGCATTCCGTATTTTGGCGGAACAGAACAGCTGGCCCCTAATAGAAACAGTCCTGTCCTTGTCAGTAATGTGTACAATATTAGGACATGTTCTATTCTTTTGCGGAACGCACATACGGAAATGGAATGCACACGGAGTAACTTCCGTTTTTTTTGCAAACCCATTGAAATAAATAGTTCTGCATATGGTCTGCAAAAAAATAGAACAGACACGGAAAGAAAAATACATTTGTGTGCATGAGGCCTTAAGGTCTAGGCTAAATGGGGACGTGTCCTGGGTGACAGCAATTCTCAGAAAAATCGCGCAACCAAAACCCTGCGCAACTTGCTGTTGCGTAACTATTCTGAAGCGATGATTTGGCTGTAACCAGCCAAGTTGCAGGCTACAGGCATTGCGGTCCACGATGGCGTGCAACTTGCGATTGGATTTCCTTGTGACTGTCATGTCACGCTGGCTGCATCGCTGACTCCATCAACAATGATCAGGGTGCAGCTACACAGACGTGCTGGATTTTTTTCCAACTCGCACATCGATCCTATTCATTTTTATCGGATCACCACTACTATAAAAACCTGGTCGAGACCACTGTCGCTGTGTAGCTGTACCCTAGATGCGATTTTGCAATACAACATTGCGATCGTCACGCCATGTAGCCCCAGCCTTAAGGGACGCAAATTTCTCTGGAAAAAGCTGTAACTAAGGGCTCATTCAGACGACTGTAATTTTGCAGAACGGGTGCGGACCCATTCATTTCAATGGGGCCGCAAAAGATGCGGACAGAACACCGTGTGCTGTCCGCATCCGTAGTTCTGTTTCGTGGCCCAGCAAAAAAGATAGCGCATGTCCAAGAATAGGCATTTCTATCATAGTACCATTGTTTTGTGGATCCGCAATTTGCAGACCGTAGAACACTACGGCTGTCTGAATGAGCCCTAATCCACAGAAAAATCTGCGTGCGTTTCTTTGCAGATTTCACCCTAGGCATTGCAAGTGTACAGCTCAATGTGCTGCGGATTTAAAATCCTCAACGTAAGCGAATTTATACCACAACAGTATACTCCACGTGTGACCATATCCTGATTGTGGTAAATGTATTCACTAGTGGGGGTTGTCCCATCAATACACCCCTTTATTAGCTAGGGGGAGAGCTGCGGTGAACACTGCTCTGGAGCCATAGTCACGCATTAAATGCAGGCAGATGGCCATCTCCCCACAGATAGCAACTGATCTCTAAGAGAAGGGGGGGGGGGGGTAGTCCAGCAGCCGAAACCCCTGCAACCAGGCCATCATCCGCTGAGCCACTTTAAGGCCTTACAAATGAACTAAGGTTGAGTAACGAGACGATTTCCCCCCTCAGACATTGTGTAAAATAAAACATAATGGGGGACATTTATCAAAACTGCTGTAAAGGAGAACTGGCTTAGTTGCCCATAGCAACCAATCAGATTCCACCTTTCATTTTTCAGAGCTCCTTTGGAAAATGAAAGGTGGAATCTGATTGGTCGCCTGTGTGTTCCAATTCCTCACCCATTTCAAGATCCCCACTTCCTGTCAGTGAATTGAAACATTTTTATCCAGAGGCTGACCTATTCTGTTCAGGTCTGACATGACTCGTTACCAGAGAGACTACAGATACTCTGTAAGGACCAGTTGATACTGTTTATGGTTTATGATGTAGGAACTCTGCACTGTGTTGTCCAGCTTCCATTGTTTTCAACGGGAGGCAGCACTGCAGTTCACGCGGATCGCAGTTTAAAGCCACAACCCCGCAGAGAGGACACTTGTTCCTTCTTAGCGCGGTGTCCGGATCGATACCGCTTGAAGTCGCTGCGGATATCCGCTCACAGTTTAGCTCCATCCAATGAAGTTAAGTTGGGTCAGCTGCATTCTGAATGAACAATCGCGGCAGAAACTGCATAATTTTCTACTGCGGAGTATGCGGCAGATCTTGACTACGGATTTGCATACAGTTTTCCCTGTATTTTTGTGCCAAATCTGCATCAAAATCCCAGATTGTGTCGGATTGTGACCATGATTTTCTCAAGGGTGAAATCTACGTGGAAAATCTGCACAAACAGTGGACATGCCGCAGATTTAAAAACCGCATCACAGGTCAATTTCTTCACCGTGGACGTGAGATTTTTCAGATATCACCTACTTCACTGGCACCATATTACCCTGAAGAAAATTTGAGCACAGTATCGTGTGCACGTGGACTAACAAACGCTGCCCCTGTGTCCGATGGACAGGATTGGGATGAGTGTTTCAATTCACTGACAGTAAATGGAGATCTTGAAAATGGCGAGGGATTGAAACACAAACAATATTAGAAAGTTGTAGAAATTTTTTAAAAAATAAAACTGGAAAACCCTCTAAGGGGTGAATGGCCATGATAAGGTTACCCACCTTCTCCATGTAGGGAAAGAGATAAGTGAGCACAGGATTTTTGCACCATCGTAGCAGTACTTTATAACATGGGGCGGCTTCCTGATTCCTTATAGTCAGAGTATATGTCCCTGTATACAGTATATTCACATCTACATTAGACCCCCATTTACCCCATCACTGCTTCCACTCACCTTAATGATCATAATGCCCGGGTAGAAGGGGTGCTCCTCCTTGGAAGGTGCCTTTGCCCTTCACCTGCTATACCGAGCGGACCTTGTGATTCCCAGGCTACAGGTCCTCTGCTATCTCTGGCTTCAGCCTCACTATCTATGAGTCCAGGCGTTGTCGGCTCCCTACCCTCCTCCCTAAATTTTCCCCGAAATCCGCCAATCAGCAAGTATGATGAGAAATGACCTACAGTATACCACGGGTGTCAAACTCAGTTTCACCGAGGGCCACATCAACATTATGGTTGTCTTCAAAGGGATGGCTTCTAGCAGCGGAGTCTGCAGAGCAGTCCTATGTAACACCACAACAACACAGTGATAATTCTCTGAGTACATGTAGTAGATGTCTCCTGCAGTCCTATGTAACACTACAGATAACACAGTAATAATTCTCTGAGTATAGTGTAGTAGATGTCACCTACAGTTCTGTGTAACAACACAGATAACACAGTGATAACTCTCTGAGTACAGATAATGTAGTAGATGTCACCTGCAGTCCTATGTAACACCACAGATAACACTAGTACAGATAATGTAGTAGATGTTAACTGCAGTCCTATGTAACACCACAGATAATACAGTGATAACTCTCTGAGTACAGATAATGTAGTAGATGTCACCTGCAGTCCTATGTAACACCACAGATAACACAGTGATAACTCTCTGAGTACATATAATGTAGTAGCTGTTACCTGCAGTCCTATGTAACACTACACATAACACAGTGATAACTCTCTGAGTACATATAATGTAGTAGCTGTTACCTGCAGTCCTATGTAACACCACAGATAACACAGTGATAACTCTCTGAGTACAGTTAATGTAGTAGATGTTACCTGCAGCCCTATGTAACAACACAGATAACACAGTGATAACTCTCTGAGTACAGATAATGTAGTAGATGTCACCTGCAGTCCTATGTAACACCACAGATAACACAGTGATAACTCTCTGAGTGCAGATAATGTAGTAGATGTCACCTGCAGTCCTATGTAACACCACAGATAACACAGTGGTGGCTCTCTGAGTACTGATAATGTAGTAGATGTCACCTGCAGTCCTATGTAACACCACAGATAACACAGTAATAACTCTCTGAGTACAGATAATGTAGTAGATGTCACCTGCAGTCCTATGTAACACCACAGATAATACAGTGATAACTCTCTGAGTACAGATAATGTAGTAGATGTCACCTCAGTCCTATGTAACACCACAGATAACACAGTAATAACTCTCTGAGTACAGATAATGTAGTAGATGTCACCTGCAGTCCTAAGTAACACCACAGATAACACAGTGATAACTCTGTGAGTACAGATAATGTAGTAGATGTCACCTGCAGTCCTATGTAACACCACAGATAATACAGTGATAACTCTCTGAGTACAGATAATGTAGTAGATGTCACCTGCAGTCCTATGTAACACCACAGATAATACAGTGATAACTCTTTGAGTACAGATAATGTAGTAGATGTCACCTGCAGTCCTATGTAACACCACAGATAACACAGTAATAACTCTCTTAGTACAGATAATATAGTAGATGTCACCTGCAGTCCTATGTAACACCACAGATAACACAGTAATAACTCTCTTAGTACAGATAATGTAGTACATGCTACATCCGTCTGTGCCGCCTCACCAAGAGCAGGAAAGGAAAGTGAGCGCTCTGCTAATGCAAGAGAACCTAGGGGGCAGGGTCATATCCTCTGGGGAAAGCTCTGTGTACCGGCCTGTACTACGAGCATGGCGGAGGGGGAAACCGCTTGTCTAGAGAGGAGCCGTGGAGTCTGAAATTGTGAAGTGAGTTTCTCCTTTTCGGTTTCTTTAAGGACACAGCTGAGGACTTATTGGTTAGTGGGTGCTCAGTGAAATGGCCTTATCTGGCTGGGTGCTACTGCAACTACCCCAGGAGGGAAGAGAGAATGAGAATAATTATACTCAGGGTGGCAGGCTTCTCTCTCGTGCTCCTTGGGCCATGCAGTGTTAGGAGGACACACTCTTTCTTCCCTATCTATAGAATGGGACTCAGGGAGGACCACCATGGTAGCCATCCTCTATACACAACCTTTGGGAAAAACCTACTCTACTTGAGAGCTGTGCCTACTGCTGGTATGTGCACTGTGACACCCATCATCCACTCAGTAAAGAGAGACTACATTTTACTATAATCAAGCCTGCCTGGTTACTAGTCTTCATATCCAACCTGAGGCTCCTGCCTTGTACCCTTCTACCCAAACATTTAACATCAAGGGTGCTCCAGCCACCACCAGGCAGGAGACCTCAAAGTCCAGGGAGTGCCCATTAGGAGGAAGGGTTGCACCCCTCCTGGAGCAGGGTTAACCACCATGAGAACTACAACTATCCTCATTCTTTTAAAAGTGTCTTTGCGATATATGTTCTTCGACAATGAGCATTCAACACATTGTCCTCCTGCCAGGTCCTCGAGCTTATCGTGTCATCTGTGGGGAAACCTGTTAGTAAGTGTTCAATTTCCCTGCAGCACCTCCACAGGAGAAACAAAGAATTACACCATGTCCATTGAAATCGATGTGTCGTCTGTGTAATGTAGGACTGGATAGGTCCTCCAGAACACGAGACACTCATTGTTACTGTCCTTCGCCTCGGCCAAGAGATGAGGCGAGGCTGTGACACATCTGAGCTATTTTAAAGGGATTGTCTCATCAGAAACAAACCCATTAATGTAGAATCTGGGTCGGACCTTCAGCACTTCCAGAAACAGCTGATTTCTGCAGAGGAAATGTGCTGTTACATGACAGCCATTTATATGAACGGCCATCGATGTAATGCATGGTGGAACCACCTATATAATGTTAAGTATGCTGTCCCAGAGCACATGGACAGCGGTTGTCCTCACAGGCTTATTAGGTATAGTTGTGCTTGTAGAACTTGTTTTTAATGCCCGATGCATAATACCATGTCCGTTTTGCGGTCCTCATATCGCAGATACAGATGCAGTCCATGTGGCGTCCCCATTTTATTTGTGGAGCCCTTGTTTTCAATGGGTCGGTGGTCAGCAAATTGGAGACATATTTGATCTTTCTGTGGAACGGACATACGGATGTGGAGAGCACATGGGTCATCTGTATGTCCGTTCTAAAAAAAGACAGAACATGTCCCATACTTGTCTAAAAAATGTGGACCACGGACCCGTTGAAGTCAATGGGTCCACAAAAAATGTGAATGCAATACAGACAGCATCCTTATTTTCCATGTCCGCGGGTTGCGGACCAGCAAAACTGATATGGTCATGTGCATGAGGCCTTATGCCAGTAATAAGGATATTCAATGTCTCCAGCCTCCCGTCAACACTCATCCCCGGCCTCTGCCTTATCACATCCCTCCTAATATCTATGAAGGGTAGAGGGTTGGGGCTGCCAACATCAAAAAAGGATTGGCCAAAAACATCCCAAATGAACTCAGTAGGGTCATAAGATGCCTCCAGAAAAGAAGAAGTCTACCTAGGACCATAAATGGATTTCATCTCTGCTATGGTGCCACCTCCTGGGACTTCCATCACTCCAGTGCTGATGCTTCACTGGTCCATACTGGTTTTTGTTGCAAGCACCAGATACAGTTAGTCATTGGCATCCTACTGGCAAGTACCTCATGAGACCACTGTGACTGGCCATTGGCTACACTAGTAATGTGGGTCTACAGGATATCTCCACCTGGGACGACTGGTGGAGATTATGAGGTAAGCAATGGTTCCTACTTTATGCCATTTCCTCTTTTTAGCCTACTTAACTACTGAAGGATCCGGCCTGCCAGCGTTGGCCCCCTCCCTCTCCAGGGGCCCTACAGTAGCATCGACTGCCGCTATGGTATGTAGACCTTCGGGTCTGTTACAAATATCTCCTCTCTCCTTCTGGTCTCCCAGCACCACCATCTGTCAGCCTCCTTGCGTCGTGCATCACGTGGGGATTGCTGGAGATTTGGGGAATATTTTAAGGCGCTCCTCAGATCAACGTGTGCCGTACCTCTCCATGCCCCACAGTAGTACATCACAAGCCGAACTGTCACACTGCATTACTCTGTGACACGTTACCCTCCAGAAACTCTATATTACTGCTCGTTAACACCCTGAACTATTCCAGATCACCCAGCGCGACCCCCTGCAGCAGGCGCTGATAAACACACCAGATGCCGTAAAAATCCTCTCTGTTTCCAACATTTTATTGTATGAATTATATGTTACCCCAAAGGGAATGGTTCATACAGATTCATCCAACCAGTATATTACCGTACGTTATCCCTGAGTTTACTGTACAGTCGTCAGTGACTCAGTCACTGGGAAACCATTTTATATATTACCGTCAACACTGAGATAGAAAGAGATATGGCGTAACCTGATTGTAAAACGCTGTGGAATATTTTGGTGCTGTATGTTATCATTATTTAGACACAGTATGGTGCTATTACTCAATCATGTCATAGCAGCAATATTCAGACATTGTATGTTGGTTTTAGTCGAGTGGTATTATCCAGTCACTGTATGGTGGTATTATTTAGCTACAGTTTGTTGGTATTATCCAGTTACTGTATGGTGGTATTATTCAACCATGGTATGGTAGAACTATCCAGTCATTGAATAGTAATACTGTATTTGTTCCTGTAGGGTGGTATTATCCAGTTAGTGTGTGACGATACTTTCTAGTCACTGTATGGTAGCATTATTTAACACAATATGGTGCTATTATTCAATCATGTTATAGCAGCACTATCCAGTCATTATATGTTGGTATTAGTCAAGTGGTATTATCCAATCACTGTATGGTGGTATGTATTATTTAGCTAATGTTTGTTGGTATTATCCAGTCACTGTATGGTGGTATTATTTAGCTAATGTTTGTTGGTATTATCCAGTCACTGTATGGTGGTATTATTTAGCTAATGTTTGTTGGTATTATCCAGTCACTGTATGGTGGTATGTATTATTTAGCTAATGTTTGTTGGTATTATCCAGTCACTGTATGGTGGTATTATTTAGCTACAGTATGGTGGTATTTGTCAGTTATTATATGGTTGTATTATTTAACTACAGTATGGTGGTATTATTCAGTTATTTTATGGTGGTATTTTTAGCCACTTTATGGTGGTGTTATTCAGTTACTGTATGGTGGTATTATTTGCCACATTATGGTGGTATCATATAGCCATGATGGTATAATTCACTCACTGTAAGATGAAGGTATTATGCAGCCTCACTATATGGGTATTATCTAACCACAGTGGTATAATTCAGTCACTAAATGGCGGTATTATTCCATTTCTGTATAGTGGTATTGTTTAGCTACAGTATGGTTGTATAATTCACTCACTGTATGGCTGTATTACAGTACTTAGCCTTAGTATGGAGGTATAATTCAGTCACTACATGGTGTTATTATTCAGTCACTGCATAGCAGTAGTATTCAGTTACTGTATTGTGGAAACATAAAAGGACAGCATTGCTATTAGTAGTCACAGTATAGTGGTATTATATATCCACAGTACAGTGGTATTATTCATTCACTATATGGTGGTATAGGGGCTATAAGTACTACAGAGCTAGTACATGGGGCAGTAATGTATCACACAAGGCTGAGCTCATGATACATCATTTTATATTATGTACACAGTACATTGTATGGCCTTTGTAGACAAAACACCTGTCATCAGGCATGGTGGGGCCCGATTCCTTGCACCAGGGCCCGGAGCCGTTGCCTCTTTCTGATGTCATTACGTTCATCCACGCTTGTGTATTGCCCTAATATCATGAAGTAGGAGGTCATTATCCATGAAATATGCTATGTCTTGATCAGATTTACTAGCAGCCATCAGAGTAAGCATGAAAGGTAATTGATTCTCCCACCAGGAGATCTCCTGTTCATTAGAGAAGGACCTTGGTGACCGAGAAGATACAGTACGTGGGCGCAGCCGGCCCTGGCCTGTGTTTACCTATGTTTCACTCCGTTTTTATGGTGTGGGATGAGATGTAAATTTATAGCTATGCCTTATATCATATATATTGTTTTGGTGTCACTCTAGATGTGATTGTATTTTTACCAATGTATAACAGCCGCTAATATGTGAATGTGCAGCGAGCCCTGAGGATGGGGTTGTAGTGGCCCTGATGATTTGTGTACTCCCCAGGCCATCGCTCTTTGGGGTAGGTGCAGTGAAGGAAGTGCACCCTCTATTCCTCGGTGCACTCCATATAGTTGTGGGCTTCCTGCCTGATAGTGGTTGGGGGGTGGGGTGCCATTGTGTAAATGTCCATATGGGTTGCTAAACATTGCACGTGTTGGAAATATAATGCCCATCATGTGGTGTTAGAAAGTCAGAGACCAGGTCAGATTGAACTTAACTAGTCTCTCTGTATTGTGTGCAGGATAGAAGTTGAAGTTAATCTAGCAAAATATCTTCACACAGTTGCAAAGTTCTCCAGATGTCCCCGGCATGAGCTAACCAGATTAATACAGCATTGGCACTCAGATTACTCTGGGTAAGGATCTCTGGGTAATAGCTGTGTTCTCGTAGCTGTAGTGTCCACTATTCTGGAGTGCATAGGGTGTCTTAACTTGTTTCCCCTTGTCAGCAGCAGGCTCTGGATTGCCTTAAACTGGGTTACATTGCTGTCTCTCTTGCTGTAGCCATGCAAATCGGCCTTCTCTAGTTTCTTTCTTGATTTCATCTCCTGCAGCTTGTGGAGGTGCTGGAGGCTTCAGGTCTTGGAGCTTGAGACTCTGGGGAGGAGCAAATTATTTCTGCTTTCTACTTCCTCCTTCTCTACAGGTACACTGACTGGAATCTTATAAAAGCCCTAAACCCACACCCTAAACTCCAAAGAGGGCTGGGCCAGGATTGTTAACTCTGGCTATGCCTGGCTATGCTGGAACAACTAGGTGCAGTTTATAGCATTAACATTACAAGCATTACAAACCAAATTGCAGATATGTAATACCCCAGAGTGGTATTACAATTCCTTCACCCTGCTACTGTCTCTAATGGTCTAACATTAATGGCATCCTTGTATTTACACTGTGCATTTCTATTATTGTTATGAAACTGTTTTGTACATGTAATATGCCTGGTGGCAGCAGGTGGTGGTATGTATCTGGCAGAGTCGGAGATCCTTAGAGAGAATGGAACTTACCATTCCATTCTCCCCCCTTTAGTCAGAAGTGGGCAAGTCCTGTTTCCTACCAAAGGGATGGGTGCAGTTCTAGTTTGTTCCAGTTTGTGTATAGTGCAGCTGAGTAGACATGAAAGATGTAACAGAGTGGGGAAAATTCCATCTCCTGCAGCAAAAGTCTCAAAAGGGAAGTAGCTCTTAGAGCACCCTGACTCTGTACAGATCTACAGACAGAGTGTCACTAGGTATCAGAACAGTCCTAAAGTCCATCTACCACACTAAAGCAGGGTGTAGCACAGCAGAGAGAGAGAGAGAAAGCAGAGTACTCAAGTTGCCTGCCATTTTATGCCAAAGCCTGCTGGAACCAAGTGTAAGCCTGAATATTGTCTGGATGCAAGTTGATGCAAGTAAATCTGTTGAACTTTATAAGATTCTGGACTCGACTTATGCTCCACTATACTTATCCCCTTTATTGCTTCGGAGCAAAGCCCTGGGAATCGGCTGTATCCAGGTAGGAGCACCTTGGAGACACACTGGGGTCGCACCACACCACTCAGCATTCCTATAGACCTGGGACACAATCGGCCCTGGGAGGCGGCACATTGCAGATACCCCATTGCACTGGGATACTGCAAATGGATAAATCAGCCATAGTGCTATATACTACACAAGATATGGTGCCCTCGAATTCGGAACACAGCTTGTTACATTAGGAGTGGAAACATAAAAACATATTGTAGATATTTCTAACCATGAAATAACTTTACCCTTAACAGACTAATTAGTCTATGCTAATGACACAATATCACATTTTTAAGGTCTTTTCTGATGTAGAAACCACCTTTTCATATATCCTATTAACGCATTCTGGGTTGATGGAAGAGGGATCCCTGCTTAGGACCTCAGTCTACCAGCCGCTGCAGAGCGGCTGCCAATGGTTGCTCTCACCCTGGAGGATCCAGAACATTCATACAAGTACAGCCCATTTATTTCAATGGGCATCATGTAATGCTTCATTTCTCCTGTGGGGGTGCTGCACACTTGCACTGTGTACCTGTATCTTCCAATAAGGGTGTATATGGTAGGTTCCTAGTGGCTAGGCGGGGCTGGCACCACCCCTTCCTCTCTAAATGGAAGTAGAAGTCAGTCTAGTGTTGGCTGTCGACAAGTGCACAGCTAAAAAAACAGTTAGGATCGCGCCTCAGTGCCACAGGCCTCAGGTTAGCCTGCTCTAACATTACTATGGTCTCCTGAATGGTTTTTCGGCCTTGCTACCAAGCAGTTTTAAACATCCCTCAAGTCCAACTTTGTCTTGCTTCAAACTATTATAGGCCTCTTTCACACTAGCGTTAGCACGGATCCGGCACCTAAAGGGTGCCAACGGATCCGTGCTAACGCTGATACATGTGTGGAGCCGGAGCAGCGCTCCGGCCCCACACATGTTGGCAGAAATACATACAGACATACACACACAAACACATACATACTTACATACTCCAGCCCGGGACGCCGGCAGCATGTCTTCACGCGCCTCCTGCGCGCAGTGATGACGATTCCCCACAGCGCCCTCTGCTGGGCGCAGTGGGGAAACTTCATAGCTGCGCGCAGGATGCGCGTGAAGACATGCTGCCGGCATCCCTGCCTGGAGTATGTGAGTATGTATATGTATGTATGTATGTCTGTATGTCTTTCTGTATTTCTGTGTAGCCGGATCCGGAATGACCCCCCCATTGCAAGTCAATGGAGGACAGATCCGGATTACTGGTGTGTCACACCAAACGGATCCGTCCCCATTGACTTGCATTGGGGGTCATTCCGGATCTGGCTTGGTGCGGATGCCTGGACCGGAGAGAAAACTGCAGCATGCTGCGGTTTGTTCTCCGATCTGAAGACCGAACGGAATGCTTTCAGGAGCCTCCGTTGTCTTCAGTTCAGTTTTGTCCCCATTGACAATGAATGGGGACAAAACTGAAGCGTTTTATTCCGGTATTGAGCCCCTATGACGGAACTCAATACCGGAATTTAAAAACGCTAGTGTGAAAGTAGCCGTACTCTGCATGGAAAGTTAGGAGACCTCCTTTTTTACTTAGTTAACAACATAACTTATTTCAGGGGCGTCAATTTGACAATGGACAGATTACATCAACAGATTATTCCATTGGAAACAATGAGATCCATAATCAGATCCTTGGCAAGTTTTTTTTTTTCCACCAGAACCAAGTCTATCAATCTGTAGCACCCCAGAGCGGTAATACCATTCCTATACCCTGCTACTGTCCTTAATGGCTAACATTAATGTCATATGCGTATTTACTCCAGGTGCTCCTACACTGTGAACTGATAACCTTGCTATGAAACTGTTATGTACCTGGTTGTCCAGTAGATGGTGGTGTGTATCTGGCAGAGACAGAGAGAGGTCCTTAGATTGAATGGAACTTACCATTCCATTTCCCCCTTTTGGGCAGAAGTGGGCTAGCCCTGCAAACCAAGGGAAATGTTGCATGGAGCTATAGTTAGTTTAATGAGAGTGGAGTCTAGTGTTGGAAGCAGAAAAGTCAGGATGGCATAGTGAAGTGAATGGCCACCCCTCCTGGCAGGGAAGCAGCTCATAGAGCACCATGACTCCTTACAGAGAGAGTATAACGAAGGGGTCAACACACAAAGGTACCCCATTCAAAAGGTACCAGAACTGTCAGACTGAAGCCAGACTCTATCACAGCAGAGAAGGAGAAAGCAACAGGTATACTAGTTTACCTGCCAGTTTATCCCCAAACCTGCTGGAGCCAAGAGAAACATCAAGTGTTGTCTGGATGCACGTTTATTCAATTAAAGTTGTTGAACTTTATAAAGTCTGGACTCAACTATTTCTCCACCTCCTACAACTCTCCGCTTTATTGCTACAGAGCCTAACCCTGAGAAGCGATGGTATCCACGTAGGAGCACCATGACACACACACAAAACTAATCACGATCGGCCCTGGGGGCAGCACGTTGCAAATCCACCACAAAACATGTGAGAAGAGCTTCAGAAGCATCTAGAAGTAAAATAGTCAGGGTCGGTTTGGACAGACCCACCAGAGAACCTGTTGAACTGGAATGCCAAGACCTTGAGTGCCAAGAAGTCCCTATCTAAAACTACAAATAGTTATTGTTAACATGAGCTCAAATCTATGTGGGTATGTAATAATACTAAAGTACCACAAGATGGCTGCAGATCTACTGAAGGGACTGGGGCGTTTTTGACTGAATGTAAATGGTGCAAGCAAGGAAATATATTTTTTTTTTTCTTGCAAAGTCGAAGGTTGGTGCTTGACCTTGTTGTTTAACTTCAGAATAGATAGCAACCCACAGCTCTCTCCATATTACAGTCAGTATGTTATCAGTTGTTACAGACGCTGCTTAACTGGTCCTCGTTACAGGCAGCGTGCCATCCAGTGATCGTATTTCTGAAGACATCACTTTTCTTCTGATCCAACCAGAAAATGTCTGCATTGGGAAGGGAGGAGGAGGGAGGTTCACCAGGCGTATTTTATATCACAGCTGCAGAAATGGAGACGCTGTAGAGTAGTACATTAGAAATCTACAAGTACTGTAGACATCCACAAATAGATAATGGGGAACTGTACAGTAGCATGGGGAAACGTATATCTGGTCATAGTCCATTGGTCCTAGGTCAATTAATTGTATAAATTAAATATATAACTTACATATAAACACAATGACTAATACCAGGGTCAAAAAGCGCAACAGCAGTGAAGTCACAGTACAAAAAAAAAAAAAAAGTCTGTAGACAATGGCCTACATTTACCAACCTTTTCAGGACATGGCGATTTTCCCGTTTTTGCATTTTTGTTTTTTACTTCCTGCCTTCCCAGAGCCATAACTTTTTATATTTCCATTTGCAGAGCTGTTTTAGAGCTTATTTATTGTAGTTTTTATTGTATTGTAGTTTTATTGCAGTGTGTACGACTTTGTGATCACTTTTTATTCAATGTTTTTGGGAGGTAAAGCAACTAAAAAAAACTGTAAAGGGGGCATTTCATTTTTTTTCCATTACAGTGTTATAACTTAAATGGCATCTGTCAGCAGATTTGTACCTATCACACTGGCTGACCTGTTACATGTGCACTTGGCAGCTGAAGACATCTGTATTGGTCCTGTGGTCATATGTGCCCGCATTGCTGAGAAAAATAATGTTTTAACACTTCGCTCAGCAGGACCTGCAAAAGGACCTGTGATGATGTCACCGCGTTCACCACATGGTGAGCCATGTGGTATCATTGCAGGTCCTTTTGCAGGTCCTACTGAAAGAAGATAGAAGGCAGTGCGATCACGTGGATGAGGTGAGGTGTTTTTTTTACCCCTAAAGGGGCCATATTGTCACGCTTAGGTGTGTGTGGTGGGGGGGAACCACACTGAGCATAGGAGGGAAAGGAGATTAGGCCTGGAAACTAAGGAAGGAAGATGGACACCTCCTAAAGGAAACCCTGACTCAATTCCTGACTAACTACCAGTATGAACAGGCCTCAAAGGTAGGCGATTTCATACACAGGAACCTAATAACCAAACTGACCCTATAGGACCCTGGAACTAATGACAGGAATGAGTCTACCTGTTCCTCCAAAAGGAAGGACGAAACAGGAGTCTCCCTCAGGCCTAATAACATACAACAGGGAAAAGTAACGTAACACACAAAAGGAAAATAGGACACTTATCTTAAATGAAGGAACGGAAGCACCAGGATCTCAGCTGAGAACCAAAACCAGTTCACCACAATATCCACTGAAGCTATAAACCGCAATGAACTGTGGGAGAAGCAGCAATAAATAGGGGAGAGACAATTACCACACCAGCAACACCTGAGGGAAAAGGGTGTGGTAAATACCAACAACAAAAAAAGGAAAACATGTCAGATTATACCACGTGTTGCCAATCTGACAGACCTCCTGCTACCTGTCGC
>ONZH01003367.1:0-147000 GCA_900303285.1 Rhinella marina
TAAAAAAAAAATCTAAATGCTGTTAAGAACAGCTCAGGCAAGATGGCTGCCCCCATAATCATGTTCAGAAATAGAATAAAAAAATCTGAAATCAGAAAATAAAAACAGTTAGAAACATATAAACATAACATTTTGGTGACACATTTCTTTTAGCAAACAGCTGTGAGACTGCTGTAGCTTACCATAGTAATCTGCTGACAATCTTTTATCTGTGGTGATCAGCAGACCAATTTCTACAAAATTGATGACATAATTTCTGCAAGATCAAGCCACTCACTAGAAATATCAGGCAGATGCTTATCCTGAAACTGCTTTATGGAAAATTACACAGCATTTTTACATTATTTTTTATAAAATTGAATTTACATTCATGTAATATTATTGCCAGTTTTCTATACCATAGATTCCTTAGGTTAAAGGGGGACAGTCCATCAATATTAAAGTCCTTTAAAGGTCACCTGTCAGAATATTTGTGTGTAGAAAACTGTCTGACCTGCTGCATGTGCGCTTGGCAGCTGAAGACATCTGTGTTGGTCCCATGTTCATATGTGCCTGCATGCTGAGAAAAATTATGTTTATTATATGCAAATGAGCCTCTAGGAGCAACAGGGGCGTTGCCGTTACACCTAGAGGCTAAGCTTAGTGATATGCCTCCAATGTGTGATATGGGCCCAACCCCTAACTGTTAGCAGGAACCTATATTGCTTTTTATAGTATTAACCCTTTAAGAGTGAACCACAAGGTCGCTGCAAATGGACCGTCTGATCAGGGGCGGACACAGACAGCAGAGGGCCCTTGTGCAAGGAATGTGTTTGGGCCCCCCCGCCGTTCCCAAACCAAATTCTCAACCTAACCTATGGTGTCCTAACATTACATACAGCAATACAAAACATACAGGGTAAGGCTACTTTCACACCTGCAGCACTACGCTCCGGCCACCTGATTTGGCAGAGAGAATGCAAGAAATTGGCCGGACACAGACTCAGTCATGCAGAGGTTTGTGTCCTGCTGATTCTCTGCATTTTTGCCCAGATTGTGGCCGATCTCTGCCTGACCCATTATGTTAATGGGGCCGGCGGGCATTCTGTCTGCATCCAGCAGTGCCAGAGCCGGTGAATTCCAGAAGGCTGTTCTCTGCTGGACCAGCCTGCCAGAATCACAACTCAGATGTGAAAGTAGCCTAATACAGGTCCACATACCTCCTACATCCAGTGACGTCTTCTTAGATGTAGATGTTCTCTTTCCTCATCTTTTCCTTTCAGACCAGACTGCCATGATGATTTCTTCCAGCCATCTCTTCTCTCTGTGGAGTTTGACAAATAGACATCTTAGATTGCTACTTTTCTATCATTCTTCCACCTTCTTGAACTCTCATCCTGCCACTCCCAATACTGTGCCCGCTGTGCTCCCCAAAACTATACTGCAGAAACAGTCCCCTCAAATACTACCGCCTTCAGTAATTAAAATAACTGCACCCAGGAAAGTGTCCCTGACACTAAATTATAACCAAAATGTTCCCCAAAAATAACTGTGCTAAGCTGATAGTAATAGTCCCAACAATAGAAATAATTAGTGCCCCCGGCCAGCCAATGTCCCCATAGTGCCCTCATAATGTGCCAATGCCCCTACTATGTACCCAAAAAACCTCTTAGTGCCCCTATACAATGACCCCAATAGTGCTCCTCTCCCCCCCTTCTCCATAGTGCCCCCATGTCTGCCAGAATATAAGATAGGGCCCCCATAGTGATCCTCGCCCTCCATAGTGCCAGTATATATATAGGGCCCCCCATAGTCGTCCTCTCCTCCAGAGTGCCCCCCATAATTGCCCCCCTCCATAGTGGCCCCCATAGTGCTCCTCCTCCATAGTGGCCCCCCATGGTGCTCCTCCTCCATAGTGGCCCCCATAGTGTTCCTTCTCCCATTGTGCTCCCCTCCAAAGTGGCCCCCATAGTGCCTCTCCCATAGTGCTCCTCCCCCATAGTGCCCCACTGAGTGCCAACTTAAATAAAAAAAATTAACAGTTATACTTACCTCCTTGCCTCTGTCAGCGACGCGATGCAGGCTCTTCCGGCCTGTGTCCCGCTGCTAACGGCTCAGGCGGCGCGATGACGTCATCGCGCCGCCTGTGCCGGCCTCTGATAGGCTACAGGCCTAGTGCCTGCAGCCTATCAGAGGAACGGGGAAGGGACACGCCTCTCCCTCCCTTGCCCCGCATTATCCATCTGTATCGCCGTCCTAAGGACGGCGATACAGATGAATATAGAGATGAGCGCTTCCAAAATGGAAGCGCTCATCTCTACCTGCCCCGCCGGAAGAAAGGCCCCCCTCCGGTCCCCGGGCCCCGGTGCAGCCGAACCGTGCACCGCGGTATGTCCGCCCCTGGTCTGAATGAGTTCTTAAGATATAGCCACACCCACACGAGGCGTAAATGCTTCAGGTTCTCTCTAGAACAGAATTTCGTGTAAAAAGTCCACCTGTCTAATGGCCATTTGAAATGGGTACAAAAGGGTCCCTCAGGGGTTGAAATAAAAAAACATATTTCCACCACTTGCATGCTAGGGATGCCTGTTCCACACTGGAAGCAGCAGGACCTGACACATACAGCGTAGTGATGTCACCTGATTTCTCTGTGTGCTTCCGGTCCTGTGGCTTCCAGTGCGGAGCACGTGTCCCATCATGTGAAAGTGGATGAGGATTGTTTTGTTTTTTGATGCTAGCAGCAGAATGGGAGACAGTATTTACAATGGAGCTCTTGAGGACATTTTTTAGAATGGGGGCCACTAAAGGGGACATTTTTTAGAATGGCGGCCACTGTAGGGCACATTATTTATAATGAGGGGCACTGAGGGGGACATTATTTATAAATGTGTAATGTGTAAAGGGCCACCGAAGGGGTCACTATTTACAATAAGGGACACTGAGGAGGACATTATTTACAATGGGGGAAACTGTGGGGAACACTATTTACAATGGGAGCTACTGCAAGGGTGCAAGGGAAATATTTTGCAACAAGAGACACAGTGGGGGCACATTATTTTACAATGGGAGACACTGTGGTGGGCACAATTTACAATAGGGGCCACTGTGGGGGGGGGTTATTATTTACAACAGTAGACACTGTGGGGGCACATTATTTACTATAGGAGACACTGTGGGGACACAATTTACCATTGGGGCCACTGTGGGGTCATTATTTACAAGGGGCACATTATTTACAATAGGTGTCACTATGGGGGATATTATTTACAAGGGGGGGCATTATTTACAATAAATGTCACTGTAGGGTCATTACTTACAATAAAGGCACATTATTTACAACAGGAGACACTGTGGGGAACATTATTTACAATGGCGTCACTGTGGGGGACAATATTTACAATGGGGGACATTATTTACCATAGGTGCCACTGTGGGGACATTATTTACAATGGGGGACATTATTTACCATAGGTGCCACTGTGGGGGACATTATTTACAATGGCGTCACTGGGAACATTATTTACAATGGAGCCACTATGGGGGACATTACGTATACTGAGGGCACTGTAGGGGTTGGTATTTAATGAAAATGACAATGAAATTTGTTTTTAACTGCCGTTATATTTCATGTTGTGTGAATATGCTCCTACAGAGCGTTACACGGCCATACATTACACAACCCAAACCAGCAATGCGGGAGTCTGGC
The DNA here is from genome assembly GCA_900303285.1 of Rhinella marina. Classification (NCBI taxonomy): domain Eukaryota; kingdom Metazoa; phylum Chordata; class Amphibia; order Anura; family Bufonidae; genus Rhinella; species Rhinella marina. The sequence continues at coordinate 3,686 of ONZH01003367.1, forward strand.
GACCACAGCATCATTGCCTGCTGACTGATATCACAGTGATCCGGAGGTGCAGGGCCTAAGATCACATCTAACCTGTGGCTGTCATGACTCAGAACTGATGTTATCACCCATTACAGCTGTTCAGAGGAAGCAGCCTCACATTTCCTATTTACTAGTTTAACCCTTTATAGTCATCTTATAGATGCCCTTGATTAAAGTTCATTAAGGGGTATTCCCACTACAACAGCTTATCCCTGATCAGCATGGGTCCAAGCACTGGGGACCCCGCTGACCACAAAAAACGGCGGCCTGTATTCCCCCATTTAAAATGGGGTGGGGCAGACAAACATCAAGTGCACTTCTCCATTCAGCTGTATGGGGCAGCCGTAGATAGCGCGTGGGGACATGCATTTTAATATGCCGCATCCATTCACATTGCAGGAGTACAGCCCCAATTTGCATGACCTCTGATGAGCACAATGATGCATTGCCCCTCCCCCCGTGAAAGCCATAATTATCACAGTGAGTCAGGTTGTATGACCAGTCTGGTACTCTATAGACTGTCTGTCTTATAAACTTAAAGGGGACCTTTCACCAATAAAATTGCAGTGCGGTCTGCAGGCCGCCTGTTTATAGAGGGCAGATTATATATAGTTTATGGGAAAAGATTCTGTGAACCTGTAATTCACACATTTATATCTCTGCTTTTCCCCGCTCCCCTCGTGAATACCCATCGGTGGGGAGTTACCAGTACACACTTAGGGCTCATTGCACACGAACATATTTTTTGTCCGTGTCTGTTCCCTTTTTTTTTTTTTGCGGTCCGTATGCGGAACCATTCACCTCAATGGAGGCTCAAAAAATGGAATTACTCCATGTGCGCTCCAAATATCTGCATGTCCGTTCCTCAACTCCCTATTATTGTCCGCATTACAGATAAGGATAGGACTGTTCTACTATGGGCTGGCCGTTCCGTTCTGCAAAATGCGTGACACACAAAGCCGGTATCCATGTTTTGCGCATTCACACCAACTGTATGTATTTTGCGGTCTACAGAACGCAGATCTGCAAAAAATAACTGATGACATCTGTGTTGCATCCGTTTTTTGGCGGATCCACTATAACGATGCTATTCCTGTTCCGCAAAACGTACATAGGACATGTTCTATCTTTTTTGTGGAGATGCGGAACGGACATACGGAGGTGGACAGCACACTGTTACTGATGCTGTTCACAGAAGGTAGAAAAAGCAGAAATATTAAATGTATAAATTACATGTTTTTACTGAATCTTTTCCCACAAAACACATATCTGCTCAGGCTCCTCCGCTCTCATAACATTGCGCTCTCAGGCTGCATTGAATTTTCTGGTGACGGGTCCTTTTAAGGCCTCATGCACACGGCCATATCTGTTTTTGCAGTCTGCAAATTAAGGATCCACAAAACACGGAAAAGGGACAAAGAAAGGATTTTTTTTTTTTTTTGCGGGGTCGCGGAATGGACATCCGTGTGCTGTCTAGCATGTTTTTGTGGCCCCCATTGACATAATGGGTCCGCATCTTATCCGTGAAAAATGCGGACCAAAAATACGGCCGTGTGCATGAGCCCTAAGGGGTATTCTGGTTATATCAAATTGAATGATTTTTTGGATTTGTTTGCTTTGTGTAAGTTCTCATGAATATGGCTGTACAAAGGCGCTGCCTGCAACCAGCTGGATCTACAGCCTGCCGGATCTAATAGCGCTAGTATGAACTAGCCTTAGCTGGGAGACAAATCCCCGCCAACAACGCAACAAAGTCCATGCGTATGGAGGGAGGATGGGGCACCAGTCCTTGGTCTTCTTCAAACTGCCACAGAACCAATGAAAGTCCACTCCAACCGCTACTGTTTCCGCCTAGGCTGACAGTAACCAATCTGGACATGCCTTTTTCCCACCGCTGACCAGGAAAACCAATTGAAGATGACCACTGCTTGAGTACATTACTGGGGCAGAAGACTGCTGGAAAACTGGTCCCCCTGACCATCAACCCTTCCAGGTGAGTAAAGGGTAGAACAGACCATACCAAGTCACAAACCACGTCATCTACAATTTAAAGAGGTTATCCATGATTGATGTAAACATGAAAATCAGACCTCATATAGTACACGACAACCTCTTCCTAACAACCTAGAACCAGCCCTGTACCTCACATGGATCCAGAGATCTCCCCATTACATTGCTCCAATTGTTCTGCTAGATTTGTATCAAACAGGCAGCTCAGGGATGTGTCTTTTCTGCTGAGCTCAGGGGATGTGTTCTTTCTGGTGCAGCTCAAGGGACGTGTCCTTTCTGCTGGCATCTCTCTCCCTATTACAGCTCAAGAGGCAGTTAAAAGACAAAACTAAAGAATGTGTGTCCACCTCTGCGAGGTGGAAGAGAAATAAGCAGAGCAAGTGGCATTATTACAGATACATTTAAGTGAATAACTCAGTGGCTATGCTAAATTTTTAATTCAATGCAATTACAGAAGTATTCAGATCCAGGTGCTGGTTGGAATACTGCAGAATATTTTTTATTGGACAACCCTTCTAATAAGGCTCCATTCACACGTCCTGCTTTTCTTTCCTGATTCGATCCTGATCTTTTCAGGACCCATTGAAATGAATGGATCTAGATCAGGATCAGGATCGAATCAGTAAAGAAAAACAGGACGTGTGAATGGGGCCTAACATTCAGTGACTGTGCCACCATGTGTCCCCCAAGCTTCACGCCCTTGTCACTTCTTTTGTCATGTTTTGTTTTAGGTGGATGTTATTTTTGCTTACCAATAGTTTTTGCTGCTGAAGACTGAAAATGTTTTTTTAGTGATGTTTATGGGTTTTCAGAGCTTATCACATTTCCTTCACAACCTCTTAGAAGAAGATAGCACGCACTCATTTCTCGGTCAGCAGCTTAGAAAAAGAATGAGTGGGCAGAGGCAAGAACATGGCTAAATGAGCAAATGTCTCCATATCTCAGATATTCTCACGTACAGAAATTCACACAGATTTTGGTTTCTTTTACTATGAACATAATAAGAGTTTATACACATGGCCGTATTACAGCTAACTTCATCCAAGGCCTTGTTTGGACATGTTCAGCTGTCCTACTGTGACCACATCTTGAGGTGGGCTATAAACTGCATATTCCAGATGAGGGCCCGCACCGACGCTTTGTAAACTGGTAATATTACATCCCCGACCCACGAGTCCATGCCTCGTTTAATACGTGACAATATCCTGGTAGCCTTTGAAGCAGCTGATTGACATTGTCTGCTGTTATTTAATGTACGATGTACAAGGAAACCGAAATCCTTCTCTACCAAGTGACTTTCCCGCTATTACTCCCCCTAGGATATAGGATGCACAGAGATTATTTGTAATTTATCCACATTAAATCTTATTTGCCAAGTGGATGCCCAAACACTCAGGATAGAATTTTTAAAATTGGTGGTAAGGAAAATTGGCTTGGTTGCCCATAGCAACCAATTAGATTCCCACTTTCATTTTTCAGAGCCTCCTTTGGAAAATGCAAGGAGGATCTGTTTGGTTGCTATGGCAACTAAGCCAGTTCTACCTTTATACCAGTTTGATAATGTCCCACCCCAGAGTGTAGATTTTGGACCACAAGGCTGCATGGAGGCTAACAGTGCTTTGATATCATCTGCAAAAATAGACAAAAGTGCCTAATACAAAAACTGCTGTATAGTTTCATATATGGCTTAAAGGGGGATTCTCCGGGAATTAAGAAAATGAAAATATTAAAACTATGACAGTTTACTATACAATATATTTCCAAACTACCTTTCATTAGTTATAATGGTTTGTTTTGTCTATGGAGCAAAAAACTGGCCGCCGTCCTATTAGTCCACAAAAAACCTGTTGTAATCACACAGGAGGACAAGTTACTTCACAACACTGAGGTAAAGAGCTGCCTCATCCTCCTCTCTGCTCTGCTTGTCTGGGATCTATGATCCTGAATGCAGATGATAAGATCTTCAGCTCCAGTCTCTGTGGAATGGATTTCAATGAGGAGACATGAAGTACAGAGATTACAGACTGTGGGTAATGGAGACTGTATACAAGTCCTGCTGCTCATTACCCACACCTCCTCTCCTGTACTTCATGTCTCCTCATGCACTCCTTTCCTACAGAGACTTAAAGGGAGTCTGTCACTCATTTTCACCTATATAGCTAACAGCAGTGCCCCACAGATGATTGCATACATATCCCAGACATACCTGTGTGCAACTGTGTGTCTGTATTCCTTGTTCAGGAAAAAGTACTTTTATTCTGCTGGAAAACAGCTCCAAAGTGCCCGGCTCTGTTGCTGCTGCTGCAAAACCAGACTGAAGAGGGGAGGGCTGCTTTAGCTGCTCATATCTTGGGATTTATAGCAGATAGATAAACGGTTCTGACCTTCTTTGAAAGCTGACATTCCAAGTTTTAAAATGATACCACAAATCAGCATTATATCCAGTATATCAGAAGATATAGCTGTTAGAAATCGAGTCGGGAGAGAAAGCTGTTTTTAGTTTCACTTTCAGCCGGGCACTTGGGAGCTGTTTTCTTGCAGAATAAAAGTGCTTTTTCTGGACATGTAATACAGACACACAGTGCACACAGGTATGTCTGGGATGTGACATGTAATACAGACACACAGTGCACACAGGTATGTCTGGGATGTGACATGTAATATAGACACACACAGAGCACACAGGTATGTCTGGGATGTGACATGTAATGCAGACACAGTGCACACAGGTATGTCTGGGATGTGTATGCAATCTTCTGTGGGGCACTGCTGTTCGTTATATAGGTGAAAATGAGGTGACAGACTCCCTTTAACTGAAGATCTTATCAGGTGTATTTAGGATCATAATGCCTGACAAGCAGAGCAGAGAGGAGGATGAGGCAGCTCTTTAGCTCAGTGTTGTGAAGTAACTTGTCCTCCTGTGTAATTAGGACAGGTTTTGTGTGTACTAATAGGACGGCAGCCATTTTATTTCCCCTGATGATTGCTCCGCAGACAAAAAGGAGCTGTTATAGCTAGTGAAAGGTATTTGTGAATATATTCATAATAAAATAATATTTAAGTGTTTTCATTTTCTTACTTCCCGGAGAACCCCTTAAAGTAGGCCCCCAAATTCTGGACTTATACAGAATACCCAAATACCCTTCTCTGTTCACATTACCATATAGCTACATAATAAAAATCTGTATGTCTTGTAACAAATAGGTCAGTTATGTGTGTACTGCACGTCCTGTACTGTGCACGAGCGCTGCCAAAAAACTACACAGGGAAAAGGTGAACAAATATTATAAATATATTAGATCATAATAAAATGTCAGAGAGAGGGACACCTTCACACTGACTCAGACACTGACTGCTCTTCTATATCTGATATGTCCCTGTATTTTTATAAGAGTTGGATCCATTTTGAACAATAGATTATCAGGCAGGAGTGGTCTCCGGGCTCTCCCAAGCAGGGTCAGTGTTTGGAGGAGAGACATCACCCACAGAGTTGAAGAACTCACTTTGGAATTTATTGCCTCTCAGAACCAGATTATGATTGGAATAAGATCTTTTTGGAAAAATACCAGGTGAGTAACTTGATCCCCTGGTCAGCGTTTTTTCTTCATTTGACATGGACAGTGAAGCATTCAACTCAAATGGGAAGAAATTTGTAATACCGGCTCAAGATCAGTTGATTATTGCATTTAATACCAAAGCCATGAAGACAATTGGAGCAGGACATAGAAGGAACTGGACAACCCAGTTTTGGCCAGGTATCATTTTTCTATGCAAGGATTTGGATACAGCATGGGAAGAGATTAAGATGTGGTCTCACTTCAGCAAGTTATGTAGAGAAAGTTAATACAAGGCACTACTAAATATATTGTGATTGTCCAAATTACCTCCTTTGCTGGCTTGATCCTTTTTTTCTATTACATTATACATTACTTGTTTCTAGGGGGTTAAGACCACCCTGTAATCCAGGCAGTGGATGGCTGTGCTTGCACATTATAGGAAAACGTTTCTGGGTGGCAGGGTGCGTGCATGGCCTCTCATACGCAGCAGCTACCGTCCCCAGCCAACTCCTATTGGAGCTACAGCGGTGGCTGTAAGCCCATGGAAATAAACACGGTATAATGCAATGAAAAAACACACACACACTGGTTTTGTCATTCCGAACCCAGGCCAACGCTCATCCGGGAAACTGGCCAGGTTCCCCTCCCGGATCCAGTTATAAATCAATGGGATCTGACTGGGCCGGATATGGAGAACTCAGGCAGGTTGTTCGTCAGTTGGAACAGCCTGATGGGCAGCTTTACTGCCATAGATTCAGGGAGTCTCTCATGGAGACACACGTCACACATATTATACTATACTAAATAAATAAAACCGACACCCGATTATGGCATGAAATAGGCCGTGTTGCTTTTATTACGGGGTTACCATATAATTACCCATCAATAAATAAATAAATAAATTAATTAAATTCACCATAATAAAACCATAAAGCCAAATAATGTAATAATAAAAACCATTCACCCAAATACTTTGAATCCCATACGTCCACCCCCAGCATTAGCTGGGCGACTAACTCCCCCAAATAAAACAACACGACTTAAAGAAAGGGAGGGCGGGCGGGACGCAGGTCCGGGTCTTCTTACAACTGCAGGTAAGCAATGACAGTCTCGATATTTAAACCCGCAGGTGTTCGTCGTAGCAGCAGATCCATAATCTTCAGAAGAATCTCCCGCCCATTGTCAAGAGCAACCAATCGCCAACCAACTTCACAGAAGACCGTTGCTGGGCAGAAGATCAGAACCAGCTGGAACCAGAATACCTTCAGGTAAAGACTGCAAAGAGAAAACAAGGGGGTGGGGGAAACACCTCACACCAGCCCAAAGCAATTAAAACCAATCACCATTTTAACCATAAAATGGTGACTGTGTCCCCATGTGTCCCCCAAGCTAGCCGCTCTGGGGGGCCCCTTCATTCCCAGAGAGGTGTGGCCCAGACCAGAGCTTCAACTTACTATCCGCTGTGTTTGAAAAGGGTCCAGCTAGTGGTCCCGTAGTGGTTTTTGTCCGGTGGCTTCTCGGCATATTTGTCGTGCTGCGACCGGATCCACGCGACTCTCCGTTATAGTGAACTGGGGCCGGGCCGACTTCCAGCAGCTGTACACTGTAGTTACAGATCCGGCAGGGAAACAGCCAGGAACGAGTAAACGCCACTGTGAAACAGGCCTAAGAGCATGCACAGTATCTACCCTCTAGGCAAGGGCGTAGCTATAGGGGGTGCAGAGATAGCAGGCCGGGCCCAGGAGCCTAAGGGGGCCCCAAAGACCCCTTATGCCACATAAGAAGACACTAGCATTATAGACAGTGCATGCTGGTCAAGTTACACGTCTGGCTGGAGGAAGGGGGTTAGGTCAAGAATTTGGCATGGGGGTGGGGTGTGGCGTTTAAATTTTTGCCTCAGGCAGCACAAAGGCAATGTGCTTCCCTGGCCACAAAGCACTTGAGGGAAGGGGGGCCAAAGCCTTTAGCTACATCCCTGCCTCTAGGTAATGAGCCATCTGGGCCCATCTAACATTGTTATTATTCTCAATAAATTTTATGGGGATTTTTTAGTCACTGTTGGAGTTATTTCTAGCTTTATAGCCACATCTCAATTACATGAGAGCCTGATATAGCCTGTTACACTCACTCTGACACAACCTCTGTGGTAGGAACTACCAGCCTACAATTCCTGGCCCTGGTTACGGACTGTGCTGTCATGCGGCTTGTTTCCAATAAAACTTCTGTAGTAAAACATCTGTCTTATCTCTCAGTCACACGTCAGTGTTTTGGTCAGTGATTTCCATCAGTGATTGTGAGCCAAAACCAAGATTGGAGCTCCACAGAGATAAGGTATAATGGAGAGTTCTGCATTGGTTCTGTGTTTAGAGCCGCACCTGGTTTTGACTCACAATCACTCATGCAACATCACTGACTGAATACTGATGTGTGAATGAGGCCTTACTCTAGAACCCCTATGACTTGCTGGGACATTATTATAACCCCATTCATCACCCTACAACCATCACTGTCCTAGACCACCCGGAATGCTAATATTTTTTATTAACCTTATACTGTCCTGCATCACAAAGGATGTTGTCACAACAGGAACAAGGGGAAGAAGTGCACCCTGACTAAACCCCACCTCTGTCCCTGCTATTTGCCACACCCAAGGCTAAAGGTCCAAGGGGAGCAACTGACGGCAACCCTACTCTGCTACATGAGGGTGCAGGGAAGGGAGAACAACAAACGGAAACAAACAGACACACATAGTCGAATAGTCAGGCAAACAAAGTCAAACCAGGAATGTACGTCAGGATCGGAGATGAGGCAAAAGCAAGGTCGAGGTCACAAGCAATAGGTCAGATAATACAGCAGGTCACAAGAGAAATAAACACAGCACTGCAAGGAAGGAACTTCGAATAACAGGCCACTTGCTAGGCAGTTGCCATCTTTAAATAGCCCGCCCAGGATCATGTGATGTTGGCCAGCATCACATGACTTGAGGCAGAGCATTGCTGCCAAACATATGCAAAGAGCCATGTGGTGTGCTCAGCACCACATGGCTTAAAACCCAAAAGATAATTAACTGATGAAGTGCTGGCTGACCAGACCAGCACTTCAATTCCCTACTGCTCGTCTCTAGGGGGGTGGAGAGGTCCAGCGGCGCTGCACGGAGGGAGCACGTTGCCAGCCTCGCGTTACAATGTTATCATCAAACAGTTAAATGCCATAACCCAGCAAGGATATCACGATTAACTCTTTTACTGACCCTAAACCACCAGGATGTCATCTTAAATTCCTTCATTGCTGCAGCTCACAAGAGAACTTTCGATAAAGCCCTTCATTGCTCTAGACCTCTAGGTATAATACCATTATCCTCCTCAATATCCTAGACTACTAGGGATGCTACTGATCATAGATCATCAGAGAAAAGACTTTCTGTCCATTTTATGACGATTTTTACATGAGAAGATGTACTGTAAGTTGCAGGTATGCTAACGGAAGGGGGCCTCACTTTGTTTTTGCACATATCCCTACAGCTCTCTGGTGGGTGGAAGTTGGAATTTTATTGTCCATTCACTGCTCACACGCCGTACATGAGATATAGCCTTATGCTGTCCTGTGCACTTTATCTCAGACATTCATGCATGCTGGCATTGTTTATTTACACTGGCTAATCCTAATCTTAGAGTAATGCAATCACTGGAGTTATAAATCCTGTACCGTGCCTTTAAATTAATCAACAAAACTATTAGGCTTCATTCACACGACCGTATGTGTTTTGCGGTCCGCAAATTGCGGATCCGCAAAAAAAACGGATGACGTTCCGTATGGCATCCATATTTTTCCGGTTTTTTTGCGGATCCATTGTAACAATGCCTATCCTTGTCAGCAAAACGGACAAGAATAGGACATGTTCTATCTTTTTTGCGGAACGGAAATACGGACATACGGAAACGGAATGCATATGGAGTACCTTCCGTTTTTTTTGCCGACCCATTGAAATGAATGGTTCCGCATACGGTCCGCAAAAAAAACGGAACGGAAACAAAATACGGTCGTGTGAATGAAGCCTTAAGGTGAAGTGTATAACATTGCTTGGCTCAATACAATGGCACCTGTAAAAGGGTTGGGATTGGGATGTATTACGCAGTACTGAAGAGCCATCTCTCAAAGTTACAAAACAAAAACGGCCAAAGGCCATAGAAACCCTGTTTTTGACTTATCAGAATCAAATGTTATGAATAAAAATGATCAATTCCTCAAATATTTTATTAAAAGGACAGTTTTGCAGATCTGTGTTTTTAGTTTTTCATGATCATATATCTGTGTTGAATGAACTTACAATCATCTAGTGTTATTTTCAGGACCTTTCATGACTTTAAAAAAATGAATCTGCACTATCTACCTGATAGTGCGTCCCCCACTGATGCCAGCAGCGTTGTTTTCTTAGCAAATTGTCCCCCGGTGGCTTCACACGGGCCCCCCGTTCTTCGGTCCGGCTTTATGCTAATTAGAAGGCATCGGAACAGGGAGGAGGAGACTCCCTGTTCCTCAATGGGCGTTGCTTCTGCCCTGCTGTGAGCGCTGTCCAATCAGAGCGGACCGCTCACAGCAGGGCCGAAGGTAGATAGTGCAGATTCATTTTTTTAAAGTCATGAAAGGTCCTCTTTAAATTATGATATATTTTTATTTTTATATATCCTCTTTAAATATATATATATATCACAATCTGTAAGCTCAGTGCTCTTTCCGCTGACCTATGATATTGACTATATAATGTTGCTATTTGATCAGCAATAGTAACTATTAGGGTAAACGCACACGTTCAGGATTTATGTGCGGACAATCCACACTGAAATCCGCGGGTGTTTGCAGGGAAATCCGTGCGGTCAATCCCCATCAATAGATGTGAATTTGGTGCAGATTTTCCACATACAGATTTTACTCTCCCCATTGAAGTGAAGGGAGAAAATCCAGTCAGGAATTTGCTGTAAAGAGGCTGGATCACCTCCGGACCCCCATTATAGTCAATAGGATCCGGCATTGAACTGTAGAATCCGGCAATGCCGGATCTGGCAAAATCTGGACCTGCTGTTCTCTGCCGAACCAGCCTGCCACATCCACGCGCTGCAGATGCAAATGTACCCTAAGGCCTCATGCAAATTTGCAGTCCCTAATGTACGGGCAACTTCCGTGCAGGAAGCCGGGACGGATCGAGACCCATTCAACTTGAATGGGTCCATGATCCGTCCGCACGGTAAAAAAAATAGAACATGTTCTATTTTTTGCGGTGCAGAGGCACGGACAGAAACACCACGGAAGCACTCCACCCGTTCCGCACCACAGCTCCAGATCCGTCATGTGGAGGAGCACATGGCCGGTGCAAGCATATTGTGGACCTGCTGTTTGCGGGCCACAATACGGGCCAAGGGACACTAGTGATGAAAACTGACCATTGCTGAGGGTAAAAAAAACCTAAAAACAATCCTTTTTGTTTTTTTTTGCTGTTCTACTGATGATGATCAGAAGAAGAACGGAAAGCTAAACTGATGGTGATGTGAATGCCTTACAATCTAAAAACAATTACGTAACAGAACATTACATTCTTGAGAGTGGACCTCCATCTGCTGGACAATACAAGACACCACAACCTGTATCTACATAGCAGTTCTATGTGTCATTGTGATGAGCAAATCTTTTTTAAAAAATCCCATTCTCCATTGATTCAATCATCTGTAGTCATTACACAGTACAACATTGTGACATGTATATAATAAAGCAATGACATTTGTCATAGTTCATCATTTCTTCTTGGCAGAATAAAATATTAAAGACGACCATTTCTTACAGCAGAGATTTCTCATTCTAAATATACAAACCTGCAAAAAACAAAAAAGACAAAAAATAGTGAGAATACTATAATGGACAATAGAAAAGCATTGGATCTTTCACATATTAAAAAAAATAAAAAATGTATTCCATAGAAAGGAGTGGGAGGATGTTATGCCAGCATGGAAAAATATTCCAGAAGACCTTGAAACCATCTCGTGAAAGTGGAAAATGCTCTTGTCATCAGAAACCTGAACTGACCTGCATCATAGCAGCAAAAATAGAAAAATGAAAAATATCTGTTGTCAGCCATGAAAGAATTCTCCGGTGCCAAGCGTAGTGAAGCCCAGGGTTTGTGGTGTGATAAAGTTCTGTTCCCTAAACTGATTTATTTTAGGCAATGTGGCTTCTCATCGTTAGGTGCATTGGCCTTTCCATTAGGGCTCATGCACACAAACATTTTTTTTTTCTCCGTTTCCGTTCCGGTTTTTGTGGCCCCATATGCAGAACCATTCATTTCAATGGGGCCACAAAAAGAACGGAAATGACTCAGTGTGCATTCCGTAAAATAGTTCTATTCTTATTCGTTTTGTGGACAAGGATAAGCATTGTTACAATGGATCCACAAAAAAAAAAAAAAGGATGTAACATAGACGTCACACAGATGTCATCCGTTTTTTCTTTCGGATCTGTGTTTTGTAGACTGCAGAATACATATGGCTGTGTGGATGAGCCCCTATTGGGTGACCTAAGGACAGAGAAGGCCAGGCTCAGAGTCTGACGCTCTGCTTCTATTTTCAGGGTTCTTTATTAGGGGAGGTACAGTATTTGGCCATCTGCCATATTTTTGTTAAGGCCACTTTCACACGAGCGAGTTTTCCGTGCGAATGCGATGCTTGACATGAACGCATAGCACCCGCACTGAATCCTGACCCATTCATTTAAATGGGTTTGTGTACAGTTCTGCGTTGCGTGTAAAACGCAGCATGTTCTATATTCTGCGTTTTTCACGCAGCCCTAGCCCCATAGAACTTAATGGGGCTCCAGTGAAAAACGAATTGCATCCGTGCGGATGCAATGCGTTTTTCACTGATGGTTGCTAAAAGATGTTTTTTGTAAACCTTCAGTTTTTATCATGTGTGTGAAAAACGCATCAAAACGCATTGCACCCGCCGCGGAAAAGAACTGAACAAACTGAACGCAATCGCTGACAAAACTGACTGAACTTCCTTGCAAAATGGTGCGAGTTTCACTGAACGCACCCATGAACGCATCCGGAGCCAATCTGCCACGCTTGTGTGAAAGAGGCCCATGAATGTATTTCACTGGAATATGTCTTTAAAATGAAGATCACAAGGTCCAAAAATTCTGCATACATTAATTAAGGCTACATTCACACGTCCGTATGTGTGCACATCCTGGAAAACGGTCAGTTTTTTTGCAGATCCGTTGTTCCGCAAAAAAGCTCAGTTTTTCCAGGACATCCGTTCCGTTTTTCCGTAAAAAACGGAAAGGATGTATCCATATGTCATCCGTTTTTTGCAGATCCGCAAAAAACGGAAGGATGAATAACATCTTTTTTTTTCAGCCCTCCTGGAACGGAATCCGCAAATTCGGATGACATGCGGATGCCTTTCCGCATGTCTTCCGCATTTTTTGCTGATCCATAGACTTTCATTGTGCTACGGACCGCAATTCGGGAGAAAAGTAGGACAGGAGGATTTCTGTTTGCGGATCCGCAAAACGGAACGAAACAGATTAACGAATGCGGACAACATACGGTGCAATGTCCGTAGATTATCAGGACCCATTGAAATGAATGGATCCGCAAAATATCCGCAAAAACCGTCCGCAATTGCGGAACGGATGCGGATAGATTGCGGATGTTTTAAACGGACGTGTGAATATAGCGTCATGTATATTTGTATATTTGTATATTTTTTGCAACTCACTCACGTCGCTTCCATCCAGCGCCACAACAAGTGTCTTGGCGGTGCCAGCAGTGTTGTTGAGTGGCACATGCAAATCAGAGCACTAGGCATTCTTTAGTCCAGTTCCAGGAAGAAACCAGACAACAGAAGGGATCCGCCTGCAAAAAAGAGCTGAGCATTACTGACCTGACGTGTCCCATGCCTCTGATACAGTTCTCTCGGCAGGGCTCTGTTTACCTGGCTGCAGTGGTGACATCACGTCAACCACATGAGAAGCAGCGGGATCTGTTATTTTTTGCAGGAGGATCCCATTTGTTGTTCAGTGTCTTCCTTAATCACTTGCCCACCGCCGCACGACTTTCTACATCGGCTCTTATCTGTAACCCGATGTACAAAAGAGTCGGGTTACATTGTGATCTGCCGACGGCCTGTGCCGCTGCTGATCGCCGTGACCACGCTGTCATTAGAGAGCTTCGGTCACAGGGAGGTGTGCTGTGGCCGGCTGGAGCGGTCAGGCGGTAATACACGCTTGTAGCACTCTGCCACAACTGTGTATTACATTTAAGAAGTTGAAAGCAGACAGGGAGCGCTTTTTCTTACGTAAGAACGCCACCTGCTGGCTTTAAAATGAAATGTCAGCCTGCAGGCTGGGAATTAAACTCTTCCTGCCTTGACTGTGACAGAAAGGGGTTAATTCACTTAAAAAAAAAAAAAAGTAAAAATTAAAACAAATTAATAAAAAATAAAATAAAAAATGTAGCAATAGTTTCTAGTATTAGACTATGTACACACCCATACAAACATCCTGACCATTTTTTGTTCATATATTTATTATATTTATATATATTTATTAGTTTTAGCAATAGTATAGTGGAATTTGTATGTGTAAAATATACAAACATACACACATTTGCTTGTTTTAAAAATCTAGGTATTTGTTTCACCTGTATTTTGTATAACAGGTTTTTTTTCTGCATAAAATATACAAACACCCACAAAAAAACCCAAAAAACAAAAGCCCTTAAAATTAGAACCAGCAATAGTAAAATAGGCCACCAAAATCCAAAATGTGCTCCAGTCTTTTGAAGTTTTGCGGTGGGCCCAACCAGTAGATAAATTACATAAATAGTGTCTATTTGAAGGGTACAAGCGTACGGGAATGGTTTTAGAAATGTTTTGTGTTGAAACCTTTTGTAATAGAAAGGAAACTTTTTTTTCATAATTTCACAGTTTTCCTTAAACATTTTTTCTAAAATATTATATCCATCATCTAATGGCAGAAAAGAAAGGTCTAAGGTGTCCCGTGAAAAATAATATCAAATACATGTAGGCTGGCTCAGAAATGAATCAGTTATTTGATAGACGTATAGAGTACAACTGAAAAACTGGCCTGGTTAGGTAGGGGGGTAAACACTCTGGTAATTAAAGGGTTATTCTCATTTTAGACAATGGGGGCATATCGCTAGGATATGCCCCCATTGTCTTATAGGTGCGGGTCCCACCGCTGGGACCCACACCTATTTCCAGAACGGAGCCCCCGAAGTGAATGAGGGCGCACTGCGCATGCGCAGCCGCCCTCCATTCATTTCTATGGGGCCGCCGAAAATAGCCGAGCGCTGGCTCGGCTACTTCCGTCGGCTCCATAGAAATGAATGGAGCGCACCGCGCATGCACGGCCCGGCTCCCATTCATTTCTATGAGCGGCGCGGGGAGCTGCGCCTGGTGGTGGCCGGACCCCCGGAAACCTGGGGTCCTCCAGGCGCAGCGCTCCCCGCTCCGTTCTGGATATAGGTGCAGGTCCAAGCGATGGGACCCGCACCTATAAGACAATGGGGGCATATCCTAGCGATATGCCCCCATTGTCTAAGATGAGAATAACCCTTTAAGTGGTTAAACTGGACATCTCCCAATATACTATCCTCGGTGCCAGTTATTGTATGTGCTCCTCCAGTATCCTGACCCTGACTTTGAATTTTAACTTTTTTATTCTGACCTGTTCATCGTCTACTTGGCTCTGCTACATTGTCAGACCCTCGCAGATCAGATATTGATGGCCACCTGGTTGGTGAGTTTTATATCCCAACATCATTTTAGAAGTCAGAGAACTCCAAAACTTTTGGTGTGGTTTTTGATGAGGTTGCAGATAAAACATGTAAATTGTCAATTACACTTCTTTTACATGTAAAAACTACATCTGTTTTTTTTTTCAGATGCAATTTTTGATGCAGTTTTAACACAAAAATCAGAAAAAACAGGAAAAAAGTTACAAAAACATCCTGCACGGTATGATAATAAATATGCGTATGTGCATGGCTACTTTTATAAAGTCAAAAAGGAAAATAATGCACGAAAACAATAATGCAAACATAATATATGGACTAAGCCTTCATCTGAAGGTGCCACTCCTTCAAGACAATTTAAAAAAATCATGGTGCGAATGCGCTTTTATCTTGGAAGTAGCATTCTTGTGCACTTTTGCCCTTCCTATCCCACGGCCGACCTTGATTGGGTGATACATATAGCTGTGCATGCTCCTCCTCTCATTGGTTGCTGATGCACACAGAGGTAACTAGGAGCGGCACACTATATGTGCAGGGTCTGCTCTCCTGAATGTAGATGTCCATACGGCATAGGTAGGTTTAGAGTAGGACCTGTCTGACTGAGACAACCTTGGAGCTGGCAGGCGGACACATACGTGTTTTGATCAAAATATATTGGCTGAGAGTCTCAGATTTTATCATTAGAGTGAGGGCTTAGTCCATATATAATGTTCGAAATCTATTGTTTTAGTGCATTATTTTCGATGACTTTGAAGTTTTAACCACACCGCAAACTGAACATCTGCAATACTTTGCAGTTATTGACGATCAAGAATCAATTTTTAACAATCCCTTTGAAAATCATGCTGACAAATGCATCTGGAGTTCTCCAGGAAGCATCAGAGTGACCAAACTAAAATGTAGAATAAGGTTATGTGTGCAAAAGACAAAATTCAAAATATCATGGTGTGGTGCCAACCTAACACCCCCGCATTGCTCTGCAAACGCATTCCAAAATATGGGAGTGACATCATCATCTGGAGAGAATGGGCTGCCTCAGCAAGAAAAACGCTGCCAAGAAGACAATGACCCCAAGTACAAGGCCAGAGATGCACAGGATTGGTTGCACAGCAAACATGTTCTGCACTTCCAAGTCCAAATTCCAGATTTCAATCCAATTGAGAACATAGGGGAAGGTGTGGGCTGGGGGACAAGTAGCCTTGACATACAGCAGATTTTCTTACAAAAAAATTCTGCAACTGCAAAATTTGCAATCTAATACACGTGCCACTGGTGGACATTACCAATGGCAATCAATTTTTATAAAAAGCACAGGAATGTGAAGCAAAGGTAACAAAATAGCTTTGGACTGTGAGTTTTCCACAAGCTTGGGTCTTCATGCAGTAGCCTAATGCAGCTTCACAAAATAATGAAAGGTAATGTTGCAAAATATCAGGTTTAGATTTTTGATGACTCACATGTCCCAGTGGCGGCACTGTGCATTCACTTCCATTTCGTTGCGATTCAGCATCTCAATACTGCTATCGCTATGTAGCCCCAGCCTAATGGAGTGTATTGACAGTCAATTGTATTGGCTTTATGGTAGTGGGAAACCCCTTTAAATAGTGGTTTCTCAGCGACTTGATTGTTTCAAATTATTTGGCTGTCCTCTCGTTGGCCATCTGAAGAAAAGGAGAAGTGTGGCTTGCACTGGCCATGGCTTGAAATCCCTAATTCCAACTGACAGTACAAGCCCTAGATAGCTAGACCACAACTGGTTGACGGTCCTTACGTTATTTAAGTGCAGAAACAGATAAACAACAAAGACAGACAAATACAATACCAGAGTCGTATGTAAATGGGTCTGAACCAGACAAGCTATGCAGTGCCAAATGCTAGACAGAGAGAGGTCGAAAGACAAGCCGAATGGACAACGCAGTACCAAAAGAGAGACAGAGAGTGGTCAGAAGACAAGCCGGGGTTAGAGAAATAAGCAATCCAATAAGCACAGGAACAAGGAACACAACTAGTGAGTCAGAGACTATCACTGGTACTGGCCAGGAAGGGGTTTAAATAGAGCGCCAAGTCCCTGGATCAGAACCTGATGACTTGGAGCTCCATTAGTCAGAAACACTAACACATAGGAACAGAGCAGCTGAGCAATCACGTCACTGCTAGTCTCCTGCAGCACATGCCTGCTGTGGGGAAAATCAGAGAATTTCGTCCTATTGCTAAGGATGCTGTCACTTCACCAGGGCATCACTCCCACCATGGCCGTACATTTCTTTTAGGAGAGATGGCCATAAAATTAGGCACAGTGCTGACACGTGACTACTGTAAGATTTGGTACATTTCATGCAGCCTTGTTTTATGTCTGACTGTCCTTGGCATACGATTCAAACACAATGGCATGGATGTATTCTTTGAACAGTTCATACAATAATCAAAGTCTTGCGTACAAGAATCCAAGGATCCAAGAATGTGCTGGCACATAGCGAAGAGGAATGCCAGCTTCCAGACCGATGAGACGCTGAGTGCAGAAATAACCCACCTCCAACCACGCTCAGATTCAAAGTCAGACTGCCAGAATGCCTCCGCTCTATCAGAATCCATTTTTTTTGCAGGACTCACATTTTGGAGAATAATGTGCACATCATGGGAGCTCAGCTCGGTCTGTAGATGTTTTTAACAAGCTGGCCATTGTTTCCAGCAGAATTGTAAATGCAGCTCTGGTCTGTTATAAAGTATTAGGGGGCATTTACACAAACAGATTATCTGACAGATTTTCTGACCAATCATTGGTCAGATGGCGGTTTACACACACAGATCTTTTGTTATACACTCCAACTATTGGTCTGATTGGACAGAAATTGGTCAGATAATCTGTTGGTATAAATGCTCCCTTAAAGTGGTATTACAATCTGGGACATTGTGAGATGGGTGCGGGTCCCATGTTTGGAACATCGTCCCGCGAAGTGAAAAGAGGGCAGATGCACATGTTCGGCCACTTGCCGTTCATGGGAGATCCAGAAATTAAAAAAAGCGCTGGCTTGGCTATTTCCAGTAGTCTCCTGGTGGTGAATGGAGAGTTAACTGCAATAGCACTTGCTTGCCATTTTTGGAACTCATTTCTCTGTCCTTCTGACAGATGGAAGAATGGAAACCTCAACACAGATGTGAATTTGGTCCCAGTCAACACGCTGAACACTTGCAGTGTGGCAGGGGAATTATCCTGTTGAAGTATTCCACAGCCATAACAAAATATTGTTGCCTTGAAGTGTGCTTGGTCTACAACAATGTTTAGGTAAGGTGGTATATGTCAAAAAACGCAAAGAAAACCACCCCAAAGAGGTTTATTTTTTTTCCTGTGGCGAATGACTAATAAAACAGCCTACCAAATTTTGAAAACAAAGAATAAGCAGTACTCAGCTTCACAGTTCCTCCACTGGACCATGGACAATGGAACGAGGTGGTCTGGTCTGATACATCTCATTTTCTTTTACATCACGTGGATGCCTAAGTGTTGGATCTACTATGGAAGGAAGGTAAACCTGTTTGGGAATTTTTTTTTAGTTTTTGACACATACTACCTTACATAAACATTGTTGTAGACCAAGCACACTTCAAGGCAACAATATTTCCTTATGTCTGGTCTGACTCCACAGAAGAGCTACTGAATTGTAGACAAAGCTAATCTTCAAGCCTGTGGCCCTGTCATTAGTTCACCAGTTTTCTTTCCTCGGACTACTTCTGGTAGGTATTAACCACTGCATACTGGTAGCACCCCACAAGACCTGTTTTAGAGATGCTCTGACCCAGTTGTCTACCCATTACAATTTAGCCCTTGTTACAAAGCTTACAATTGCCAATTTTGCCAGCTGCTAAACAAATCAACTTCAAGATATGATTCTCCTTGATAGAGGATAACTGTTAGATTGATGGGGTACCAACCACTGGGAGCTCCATCAGTCATAAAAAAAGGGGATCCATACCCCTGAGTATGGAGTGGCAAGTTGAGCACGGCCACTGATTACTTTCACTTTATTCATCGCTATAGGATTGCTGGAGATAGCCAAGTACATTCCTTACCGATCTCCAGCAGTCTCACAAACTTTGAACTGAGCCCCCAGTCCCATGATCAGTGGAGGTCCCAGGGCTCAAACCCCCACAGATAACAACAGTTATCCCCAATCTAGTGGATAGAGAATAACTTCCTAGAACTGGAATATCCCTTTAACCTTTCAGTTGTCCATTGCTGACATCACTATGTGCAACATATGTAAATGGCATGGTGTGAGAAAAATAGAATGCCATGAAACTGTCATACAACAAAAGTCTGGTGTCTGGAGGTCTTCTAATGTATGTGTGTCTTTATCTACAGCCGTAAACTGAAAATTCACCTTTGTGATTGTAACAGAACAAAACGGAGCAATGGATTCAATTAGACTTTCACCTAGCCTGGTAACATGG
This sequence comes from Rhinella marina, assembly GCA_900303285.1. Classification (NCBI taxonomy): domain Eukaryota; kingdom Metazoa; phylum Chordata; class Amphibia; order Anura; family Bufonidae; genus Rhinella; species Rhinella marina. Next base: position 23,528 of record ONZH01003367.1, read on the forward strand.
AAAATAAGTGTGCACATAGGAGATGGCCTATAGGTGGCAGCAGTAGTTCTCAGTCTGCAAATACAAATTATGCGAAAGGCTGGAATTTCCAGAATTTAGTCATAGTTGTACCTTTAGTATGTCACAACAGTGGGGCTGTGTGAGGTCTGTGTAACATGGAATTTAAAGTTACCCATACACTTTATATGAAAGTGTATATGAAACCTGCCGATTCGACCAGGACTAGCCAACTATCTGCAGGAAAAAGAAAGTTTAAGCATGTGATGAGAAATATCTATATCCATTTAATATGTATGGACACTTAAAGAGGAAGTCAAAACAATTCTTGCCCATTTATCATTTTAGGGCAAATGGCCATCATAGAAGATTCCAATGCTTGGGTCTACCTTCTGTAAGTCACCGTGGAGATCCACTGGAAAGAGAGGCTTCCTCTTTGGAGAACTCAATTGGCCATTTATTAGAAAGGACGGCATGTGATTGTAATGCCCTAAATAAGCTCTAAATGGCAGAACCGCAACTGGACGACAGTCCCTACACTAATATATAAGTGCAGGGCTAACAACAATACACAATACGGACAAACACAAAAGCAGAGTCATATGAAATGAGTCAGAACCAGATGGGCTATACAGTACCAAAACATGAGATAAAGGAAACAAGTCGCGGTCAGAGCACAAGGTTTTAAAGATAATCAAGAACGGGAACAAAGAACAAAACACTAGTGAGCCAAAAGACTATCACTGGCAATGGTAATACGGCAATAGGGGATTTAAATAGGGCGCCAGGTCCTTGGATCAGAGCCATATTGGTCCTAGGCCTGGCACTTCCATGAGTCAACATAAAACAGACAAAACAATAGGGCAGCTGGCTGTCAGGAAGCCCCACTGCCTGTCTCGCCGACGCACTCGCGCTGCGGGGAGAAATCGAGCATTACACCCAGTAATTAAGGCTGCAACGGCGTCACTGGGGAGCATGTCCGTGCCGAAGCTGAAGATCATGATGCTGAAGCCCAGACAGGTAAGTTTCCTACAGTGATGGCATATTTCACCTGTGATGTTTTTAGATATTTTTGAAATTTCATTTTTCTCTTAACAGGAAATGATTTTTCTGTCCTTTTTATTCAAAACAGAAAAGCAACTAGCAAAAGTCTGCAAAAAGCAGTGTGTGAACAGTCTAGGTAGTGCTCCTGTATCATAAGTAAAAGCAGTGAAAGAAATGGTACCTACAGAAGGGTCAAGCAATCTGATATGGCTCCCCTGCATAGGGGATAACTGTTAGATTCATGGGGTACCAACCACTGGGATCTCCATCAGTCATGAGAATGGGGATCCCATACCCCTGAATAAATGGAGTGGCAAGTTGAGCATGGCCACCGATTCCTCTAACTCTATTCTTCTCTAAGGGACTGTTGGAGATAGCCGAGTACAGTGCTTGCCGATCTCCAGCAGACTCACAGACTTTGAACTGAGCCCCCACTGATCTAAAAGTTATCCCCCATCTAGTGGATAGAGAATAACTTCCTTGAACTGGAATATCCCTTTAACCTTTCAGTTGTCCATTGCATCACTACGTGTAACATATGTAAATGGAATGGTGTGAGAAAAATAAAATGCTATGAAACTGTCATACAACAAAAGTCTGGTGTCTGGAGGTCTTCTAATGTATGTGTGTCTTTATCTACAGCCGTAAACTGAAAATTCACCTTTGTGATTGTAACAGAACAAAACAGAGCAATGGATTCAATAGACTTTCACCTAGCCTGGTAACATGGAAAATAAGTGTGCACATAGGAGATGGCCTATAGGTGGCCGCAGTAGTTCTCAGTCTGCAAATACAAATTATGTGAAAGGCTGGAATTTCCAGAATTTAGTCATAGTTGTACCTTTAGTATGTCACAACAGTGGGGCTGTGTGAGGTCTGTGTAACATGGAATTTAAAGTACCCATACACTTTATATGAAAGTCAGCCAAACCTGCCGATTTGAACAATACTAGCCAACTATATGATGTGTATGAGGGTGTCCCAACTCTTCCCTTATGGCAAACTGCAGCAAAAAAAAAGTTTGGACATGTAATGAGAAATATCTATATCCATTTAATATGTATGGACATTTAAAGGGGAAGTCAAAACAATTCTTCCCCATTTATCATTTTATGGCATATGGCCATCATAGAAGATTCCAATGCTCGGGTCTGCCTTCTGTAAGTCACCGCGGAGAGCCACTGGAAAGAGGCTTCCTCTCTGGAGGACTCAATTGCCCATTTGTTAGAAAGGGCGGCATGTGATTGTAATGACTGTAGATAGGGACAGGCGACAGATGAGGACAGTGAGTGCCTGAACTAGAATCCAGCCTGTTTTCCCTACCTACTTGCAGTATAAGCCCTATTGGCCATCAATTGGCCATTTATTAGAAAGGACGGCATGTGATTGTAATGCCCTAAATAAGCTCTAAATGGCAGAACCGCAACTGGACGACAGTCCCTACACTAATATATAAGTGCAGGGCTAACAACAATACACAATACTGACAAACACAAAAGCAGAGTCATACGAAATGAGTCTGAACCAGATGGGCTATACAGTACCAAAACGTGAGATAAAGGAAACAAGCCGCGGTCAGAGCACAAGGTATCAAAGGTAATCAACAACAGGAACAAAGAGCAAAACACTAGAAAGTCAAAAGACTATCACTGGCAATGATAATACAGCAATAGGGGATTTAAATAGGGCGCCAGGTCCTTGGATCAGAGCCAGATTGGTCCTGTTCCTGGCGCTTCCATAAGTCAACATAAAACAGACAAAACAATAGCGCACCTGGCTGTCAGGAAGCCCCACTGCCTGTCTCGCTGACGCACTCGCGCTGCGGGGAGAAATAGAGCATTACACCCAGTAACTAAGGATGCAGAGGCACCACTGAGGAGTGTGGCTCAGCAGCGTGTCTCTCCCAGCATGGCTGTGCCGAAGCTGAAGATCATGATGCTGGAGCCCGGACAGGTAAGTTTCCTACAGTGATGGCATATTTCACCTGTTGTGTTTTTAGATATTTTTGAAATTTCATTTTTCTCCTAACAGGAAATTATTTTTCTGTCCTTTTTACTCAAAACAGAAAAGCAACTAGCAAAAGTTTGCAAAAAGTAGTGTGTGAACAGTCTAGGTAGTGCTCCTGTATCATGAGTAAGAGCTGTGAAAGAAATGGTACCTACAGAAGGGTCAAGCAAAATCAGGCAAGGCTCAATTAAATTGCAGTGGATCTAGTCTCAGTTATAGTCGGGTGATTGCGTATTTGATGTGACACCAAAATTGTCCGTCTACTGCCCTTATCATCTCTTGGTTAAAGGGGTTGTTCAAGACAAGTGTTTAAAATTGATGAGATATCCTCAGCATAGGTCATCAGTATCTGATTGGTGGGGGTTCTACTCCTGAGACCCCCACCGATCAGCTGTTTGAAGAGGCTGTAGTGCTCCGGTGAGTGCTGCAGCCTCTTTCTAGGCCACGTTTATCAGTCACATAGCCTAGGCACAGTTCAGTCTCATTCAAGTGAATGGCCCTTGGCTGCGATACCAATACAACCCCTTTTATGATACATACCTGTAAAGTGTACACAGGTTATTGTCTAGGATGTCAATAATGATATACAACTATACTATATACAATATATACTACTATACAACTCCTAGCACCCTTGGGATCAGTTGTTTGAGGGGGTTAGTGCTGTGGCCTTTTCATGGCATAGTGCTGTACATCCACATCAGGGGTGGATTAACCCCCTAACTGTTTTGCCAGAGTGGAGCTCCGGCAATGGGAAAAGTAGCTAACTGGAGTGGGGAGGGCTGCTTTAGATGCTGGTACCTCCTGAATGGTAGCAGCTAGAAACATGCAACTGGTCTTGTATGAAAGCCAACAGTCCAGGCTTTCATACAAGACCAAAGTGACAGCAAAATGTTCAGAACAGAGAAAGACATCACTGATAGAATTCGGGATGCTGTGAATGCAGCTGAAAATTAAAGTAAAAACAGGTTTTACTCACGATTATTCCTGACTTGATTTCTAACAGTGATTTCTCCTCTGTTGCTTGGACTTTAGCTGTCAATTTGGTCTTGTATGAAAGCCTGGACTCTGAGCTTTCATATAAGACCAGCTAGAAACTATGTTTCTAACTGCTACCATTAAGGAGATATCACCATCTAAAGCAGCCCTCCCCCCTCCAGTTAGCTACTTTTCACACTGCCCGAGCTGGACTCGGGCAAAACAGTTAGGTGGTTAAAGGGATTGTAGCAAGAAAAATATTTTACTTTGTTTAAAGCAGCAACTGGATCTGAATACTTTTGTAATTGCATGAAAAAAATTCAAAAATGAGTATAGCCTCTGAGTTGTTAAATAAAATGTATCTGTATAGTGCCACCTGCTGTTTGTTTTTTCCTCATCTCTTTTTCCACCTCTCTGAAGAGGATGCACATGCTCACTTCCACCCTTCTACTGCCAGCTAATGTTCCCTTAAAGGGGTATTCCCATCTTAGACAACGGGGGCATATGGCTAGGATATGCCCCCATTATCTGACAGGTGCCACCGAAGGGACCCGGAGCCGGCTCTCCAGCGCTGAGCCTGGAGGACCTCAGGTTTCCCGGGGTCCGGCCACCACCAGACGGAGCGCCCCCCTGCTCCCATAGAAATGAATGGGAGAGCACCGCGCATCCGCGGCCACCGCTCCCATTCGTTTCTAGCCAGCGCCCGGCTATTTTCAGCGGCCCCATAGTAATGAATGGAGGACGGCTGCACACGCGCAGTGGGCCCTCCTTTCATTTCCTGGCTTCTATCTCGATATAGGTGCGGGTCCCACCTCTGGACAATTTGGGCATATCCTAGTGATATGCCCCCATTATCTAAGATAGGAATAACCCTTTAACTCCCAGCTTGGAATACATTTGGCAGAACAATTAAAGTAATCAATGAGGCGATCTCTGGATCCATGTGAGGTACAGGGCTGGTTTTAGCTTTGTTAGAAAGAGATTACAATGTAATATATAAAATCCAATTTTCATTTTTTACACTAACCATGGGATAACTCCTTTAACCCCTTAATGTCGAGGCCTATTTTCATTTTTGCATGTTGGATTTTTCCTCCCCACATTCCAATAGCCATACCTTTTTTTATTTTTGCATTTACATAGCTATATCAGAGCTTATTTTTTGCAGGACACAATACATTTTTTAATGCCACCATTTAATTTACACTGTCTTGTATTGGAAACGGGAAAAAAAATTCTTTGTGCAGCAAAATAAAAAAAAACAAATAAAACATAATTCCACAAAGGTTTTTGGTGTTTTGACATCACAGCGTTCACTGTGCACTAAAAATGACCTGGTGTCCTTATTCTGCAGCTCAATATGAATGCAGCGATACAAACTTGTATTGTTCTTTTTTGTTTTTGTTTTACTACTGGTAAAATTGGTACCATTTTTTGGGGGGAGGGGGCAAATGGTGGATTAGTTTTTTTTCCATTACGGCGTTCACCATACAGGAATTATTTTTTTCTATTTTAATAGCTCAGACATTTTCAGACGCAGCGATACCTAATATGTTTATTATTTATTGTCTATATATTTTTATATGTAAACTTTTAATATATTAGTATTTTTTTATTTTATTTTTTTCACTTTTTATTTTTACTATTAGCCCCCATAGGGTGCTAGTACATGGGATATTTTGATCCCCTTTCCTATTCACCCTAATAGAGGTCTATTAGGGTGAATAGGAATTTTACTCTCTCCATTCTAAACTATGCCTCGTGGAGATTGCCATGACGGGCCTGGATCGCTTCAGCAGTGTTCAGGCTATCATGGCAACCGATCAGAGCCAGTGGCGTAGGCGGCAGACCACGCCATTGCTATGGGGCCCGTAAGGTTGGGGGGCCCGGCAGGGCTGAATGGCCCCGCCCCCTCACTTTCTAGTGTTACCGATTACAAGCAGCACAGGGAGGAAACATCATCCTATCTGATGTTCCCTCCTCCTGTAGGTCCACTCACCCCTACAGCATACCTCCCAAGTGTCCCTCTTTTGGAGGGACAGTCCCTCTTTTTGACCCAAGTCCCTCTGTCCCTCTTTTATCCTTAAATGTCCCTCTTTTTGACCTGGAGGATTAATGCATAAATGTGCATTAATAAATTTACTAAATTGTTCTTAACTAAAGTGTCTGTATGGTTTCTACCTGTATATTAGACCAGAACTTTATTATTTGGTGCAATTTGGACCTTAAACTATCTATAATCTGATGATTTATGTGCTAATATTTATATGGACAATTACACGCAAGAAAAAAATTGCTGCAAGGGTTCTAGTAATTATGCTTTGGGCGAAGTTAGAGGTGTGGCCTAGTATGAAAAAACCTGCTGTGATGCGCGCCGCACACATTGTCCCTGTTTGCAATTTTCAAAAGTTGGGAGGTATGCCTACAGTCCAAGGATAGATCCTGCTGTGGGCTAAAGGACCTTCCTGATGTCATCCGCCCATGTGACCAGTAGGGGAGGAGCCAGAGGAGCTGTGATGCTGTACGGAGAGGAGCCAGGCTGGAGTTTGGTGAGGCCTAGCTGTGTGTGTGTCCCTGTGTGTCTGTCTGTCCCTGTGTGTGTCTGTCTGTCCCCCTGTGTGTGTCCGTGTGTGTTTGTCTGTCCCTATGTGTATGTCTGTCCCTTTGTGTCTGTCTGTCCCCCTGTGTGTGTCCCTGTGTGTCTGTCTGTCCCCCTGTGTGTCTGTCTGTCCATGCGTGTCTGTCTGTCCCCGTGTGTCTGTCCCCATGTGTGTGTCTCTGTCTGTTTGTCCCTGGGTGTCTTTCTGTCCCCGTGTGTTTGTCTGTCCCTGTGTGTCTGTCTGTCCCTGTGTGTCTGTCTGTCCCCCTGTGTGTGTCCCTGTGTGTCTGTCTGTCCCCCTGTGTGTCTGTCTGTCCATGCGTGTCTGTCTGTCCCCGTGTGTCTGTCCCCATGTGTGTGTCTCTGTCTGTTTGTCCCTGGGTGTCTTTCTGTCCCTGGGTGTCTGTCTGTCCCTGTGCCTGTGCGTGTGTGTCCCTGTCCCTGTTTGTGTTTACTGCCCCTGTGTGTGTGTGTCCCTGTCCCTGTGTGTGTCCCTGTCCTTGTTTGCGTGTGTCCCTGTGTGTGTTTGTCCCTGTCCCTGTGTGTCCCTGTCGTGTGTCGGCCCCTGTGTGTGTCTGTCCTCCTGTGTGTGTGTCTGTCCCCCTGTGTGTGTCTGTCCCTGTGTGTGTCACCATCACCATGCCCACAGTGTTGCTATGTCTTGACGCAGCTGCATCAGGACGTTCTGTGCGGGGCAAGAAGACGGAAGAGGAGACAGCGCCACCAGCATGGAGTTCCGTGGAAGAGGCACAGGGAGGAGCACTAAGGACGCAGGTAACACTGCCACATGATCTACACTAGTGTTATCTGTGGTTTTACATAGGACTGCAGATAACACTACCACATGATCTACACTAGTGTTATCTGTGGTTTTATATAGGACTGCAGGTAACACTATTATATATATCCCTGTGTGTGTGTGTGTGTATATATATATATATATATATATATATATATACACTCACCGGCCACTTTATTAGGTACACCATGCTAGTAACGGGTTGGACCCCCTTTTGCCTTCAGAACTGCCTCAATTCTTCGTGGCATAGATTCAACAAGGTGCTGGAAGCATTCCTCAGAGATTTTGGTCCATATTGACATGATGGCATCACACAGTTGCCGCAGATTTGTCGGCTGCACATCCATGATGCGAATCTCCCGTTCCACCACATCCCAAAGATGCTCTATTGGATTGAGATCTGGTGACTGTGGAGGCCATTTGAGTACAGTGAACTCATTGTCATGTTCAAGAAACCAGTCTGAGATGATTCCAGCTTTATGACATGGCGCATTATCCTGCTGAAAGTAGCTATCAGATGTTGGGTACATTGTGGTCATAAAGGGATGGACATGGTCAGCAACAATACTCAGGTAGGCTGTGGCGTTGCAACGATGCTCAATTGGTACCAAGGGGCCCAAAGAGTGCCAAGAAAATATTCCCCACACCATGACACCACCACCAGCTTGAACCGTTGATACAAGGCAGGATGGATCCATGCTTTCATGTTGTTGACGCCAAATTCTGACCCTACCATCCGAATGTCGCAGCAGAAATCGAGACTCATCAGACCAGGCAACGTTTTTCCAATCTTCTACTGTCCAATTTCGATGAGCTTGTGCAAATTGTAGCCTCAGTTTCCTGTTCTTAGCTGAAAGGAGTGGCACCCGGTGTGGTCTTCTGCTGCTGTAGCCCATCTGCCTCAAAGTTTGACGTACTGTGCGTTCAGAGATGCTCTTCTGCCTACCTTGGTTGTAACGGGTGGCAATTTGAGTCACTGTTGCCTTTCTATCAGCTCGAACCAGTCTGCCCATTCTCCTCTGACCTCTGGCATCAACAAGGCATTTCCGTCCACAGAACTGCCGCTCACTGGATGTTTTTTCTTTTTCGGACCATTCTCTGTAAACCCTAGAGATGGTTGTGCGTGAAAATCCCAGTAGATCAGCAGTTTCTGAAATACTCAGACCAGCCCTTCTGGCACCAACAACCATGCCACGTTCAAAGGCACTCAAATCACCTTTCTTCCCCATACTGATGCTCGGTTTGAACTGCAGGAGATTGTCTTGACCATGTCTACATGCCTAAATGCACTGAGTTGCCGCCATGTGATTGGCTGATTAGAAATCAAGTGTTAACGAGCAGTTGGACAGGTGTACCTAATAAAGTGGCCGGTGAGTGTATATAGGCACACTAAGGATGCAGGTAACACTACCACATGATCTACACTAGTGTTATCTGTGGTTTTACATAGGGCTGCAGGTAACACTATTATATATACATATCCCTATATATATATATATATATATATATATACACATACACACAATATACAGTTACAATAATTGTACTTTATTTTTGGGTGGGGGGCCCAGTTCTGAGATTCGCTATGGGGCCCCTCGATTTCTATGTACGCTCCTGATCAGAGCCCCACGATTTCACTGCAGGGCCTCCGATTGGAAAGCAGAGGGAACCGCATCCTTCTGCCTTCACTCACAGGTGCAGCGAACATTGTTGTTTGCGGCATTTGAGGGATTAAATGATGGAGGCGGCGCGATCGCTTCTCCCTGTCAGTGCGGGTATGAAACAGCCGCCACCTGCCACATATGGAGTGAGTCTGATGAAGAGGCCCACTCCATACATCCCCTCACACATTATGATGTACAGGTAATGCCTGGAGGGGTTAAGTAGACCATGGTGCCTTGAGATGTTGGGCCCCGTCCTCCGACATCACCACTTTTTTTTGTGCTAGGATTGACAACGGGCTGTTACCATTCTTCTTGTCAAAGGATTGTGTCCTACCTTGGGTTATTTTCCCCTCTGATAGGTTCATTCATGCCTGACCTACGGAAGTCCCAAAGAATCACCATAACCAGTTTGTGATGGTTTGCTTAGTCTGTATAGCTGTCTTGATGGTTCTATTAACTCCTTCCCACCCAAAGCCATAAATGTACAGTGCTGGGAACCAGTAATAATCTCTCAGCACCAGCAGTTTCTCTTGTGTCTATGTTGCCTCTTAGGGGAAGGGGTTGGCACTTGTAATGCTGCAATCAATAGTGACTGTGCCATCATATGGTAGAGGGTTTTCCTTTTATCTCCTGATCATCAGACCAGGTGATAATGATAGGAACAGTAATTTGCCCCCGGGGTTTTCCTGTGTGAATCACTGTTAAGCAATACCTTAAAAGGTTCCTGAGCTTTCATAAAACTTTTGATACAGTATGCCATAGTGACATATCACAGGTTTTGATTGATGGTAGTCTGAGTGTTGGCATCTCCACCGATCTGGACACTCAACAGGAGACAGACTGAATAGAAAGTCTATGAGTCCATCTTGTTTCCATGTCCTGCAGCAAGGAGACAGAAAGTTCTATGGAGGTGCTTCTCTCTCCTCATTCTAGCGAGCGAACTCTCAATACTCAGACCCCCACCGATCAAAACCTTTGAAATGTCTCTATGATATATCAAATGTTTTGTGAAAGCTCAGTGATGCTTTGATGTCTTCCCTAACAGCTTCCTGTGATTTTTACATGTACAGGCAGGAATGCATCTGAATTCATAAAAAATCCAATGCATCATTCTGTAATACAACTAAAAAAATATAAAAGTCCCCCTGTGGGTGGTTAGGAAAGTCTTTAAAAAATGCTTTTTGGTCCCATGGTGAAAGCAGTTTCAAAATGTTATGGTAAAAAGAGTTTAAGAAAGAATTTAAAAGATTGTGACCACATAAGGCCCCTGCCAAATGGTGGGTCGATAAGAATGAGATACTCATAGCTTTCAATTCACATTTCTGGTCATCTGCCATCGGGGAGTCTCCTCACAAATTATAGGCCATAAATGTAAGAGTTTCCCTAAATAACATAAATAAAAAGTCAACCATCATCAGTTTACAGGGACATAATCACTTTCCTGTCTCACCAATTGTACATTCTTACATTCTTACCAGAAGTGGCTTTGTACTGTAGCTCTGAGTAAAAAGCACCGACACCAACAGTCGGAAGCTTTGAAGCTTGTCCTAGATCATTCAAAATATTTTTCCAACAGAGTAAGAAACTCACAAGAGGATATGAGTCACAAACATATAATAATGAACATTAGCAAAATCTATAATGATTTTTTTCATTATCATAGCACACAAAAAATAAATAATAAAATAGCTTTAAACAAAAAGAATAATTATTTTGAATAATAGTTTTTTTTTTTTTACAAAAAAATATCACAAAACATGGCCACCGTGTTCTGTTCTGTCTGTTTTTGAAGTCAAGTCAAGAATAATGCAGCATACCTCTCAACCATCCCGTATCCATTGGGACAGTCCATGATTTCAGCATCTGTCCCACAGTCCTGTGATGGCTGAGGTATGTCCTAATTTTGAGAGCATTTGCATCCTGAGGACAAATATACAGTTGAATGCAATGGTGAAGCAGGCAGCCGTCAGCTCCCTGCTCCACCATTCAGCAGCCAGTGCTTTCCGTTGAAGCAGGCATGATGCAGTAATTATTCTGTGAGAACAGTAAGGGAGGCACTAAGGGAGCATTGTACAGTGTGGGGGCACCAAAGGCTTATAACTACTGTGTAGGGGCACTAAGGGGGCATAACTACTGTGTGGGGTACAAAAGGGCATGAGTACTGTGTGAGGGTACAAATTAATATTATATGTGGGCAGGAAGGTAGCATCACTACTTTATGGGGGCACTAAAGGCTTAGTAATTACTGTGTGGGGACACTAAGGAGGCATAACTTTTCTGTGTGGTACAGAGGGGGAATAACTACTGTGTGGGGTCACGAAGGGAGCATAACTAATGTGTGGGGAACTAAGGGAGCATCACTAATGTGGGTTACAAAGGGGTCATAGCTACTATGTGGGGCACAAAGAGGGCATAATAACTATGTGGGCACAAAGGGGGAATAAGTACTTTGTCAGGGCACCAAGGGAGCATCACTACTGTGCGAGGCCCTAAGGGAACATTATACAGTGTGGGGGTGCAGCAAGCCCCTAAGGAGCTATTATGGCTTGGTGGTTGTTTTAGGTGATGGGTGTCTGAGCAGTAGTCCCTTACCAGCAACAGGGTCTGTAAAGTGGTGATTTTGCTGTTCATTCCGCTGTCTAGGCACACTAAGGCGTCTTGGAAGCAGTGTTCTTGATTCAATGAATCTCTCTGGAGTAGTGGTCTCACAGGAGAACTGGTTATGATCCCTTAGAGAAGAAGCATGTGTTAACTTCCTCTTTACTTTGGAATTTCCCCTCCTGCCAGGAAGTAGGACAAGCTCACTCCTACCAAGAGGGGAAGAACGGGGTTGTTAACCCTGTTCCTGCCAACCATACCTTCTGTTGCTGGAATACTGGGCATAAACGTGGCATAACATCACAATACATAATAAAACATAACAAATACCCCAGGTGTGGTATACTGCAGAAGCACTTAGGGGGTATAACTACTTTTCAAAAGTTGGGGGTATGATGCAGTCTGCCGTGCCATTCTTGCCATCAAAAATACAGGAACCTTAATGGAGACCTTCAAAATATATAGAAATAGGAACTCAGTTACACTAAATATGGACTCCTAAATATACTGAGTGCAACAACCAGGCTTCTGTAACCCAGAGCCCATAAATGAAGCAAATGACAATAAGAAAATCAGTTAGCACACAAGGTATATTAAATCTAGCAATATTTATTAGATAGACAAAGAGAATCGCAGATAGGTAGGGCCACTTAGGACAAGGACAACGCTATGTAGTAGATGAAAGGCTCACACTTCAGTGTTGCACTAGAAAATTAGTACATACACCACAGGCTGCTGCGCTGGAGAGCTGGTGACCTAGACTGTACCGACTGTATAGGATTAATACAGAAGAAGCAAGAACCGGCACACTGCTCGTATCCGTGAACAGACTCATCGGAAGGTAGGTAAGTACAGGGTGGGCTATTTATATGGATACACCTAAATAAAATGGGAATGGTTGGTGATATTAACTTCCTGTTTGTGGCACATTAGTATATGGGAGGGGGGAAACTTTTCAAGATGGGTGGTGACCATGGCGGCCATTTTGAAGTCGGACATTTTGGATCCAACTTTAGTTTTTTCAATGGGAAGAGGGTCATGTGACACATCAAACTTATTGAGGATTTCACAAGAAAAACAATGGTGTGCTTGTTTTAATGTAACTTTATTCTTTCATGAGTTATTTACAAGTTTCTGACCACTTATAAAATGTGTGGATCCAAAATGGCCGACTTCAAAATGGCCGCCATGGTCACCACCCATCTTGAAAAGTTTTCCCCCTCCCATATACTAATGTGCCACAAACAGGAAGTTAATATCACCAACCATTCCCATTTTATGTACGTGTATCCATATAAATGGCCCACCCTGTATACTGTATATACTTTTTTGTTTTATTGGTGGGGAATGACCATTAAGACAATAAATATATTCTTACCTACCTTCTGCTAAAGTCTGTTCACCGATACGAGCAGTTCATTGGTTCTTGCTTCTTCTGTACTGAATATTTGCTAAAAATATATAAAAATGATCAATCAATAAAATAATCTCAACCAATCCAACATATAATATAAAACAACATCTAATAAATCATAAAAGGCACATGAATGTTATCTCAATATGAATGCTGTTTATAATATATAATGTCACGATAGACTTCAATGTATACAATAGTCCTGTTGATGTTAATTAAATTCCCAGATAGTGGGCTTGGTAGGTCGTTCACTGGTGATGAGCGAAGCGAGCTTCGAATGCTACATCCAAAGTTGCTTTGATCAAATTTCCAATTAATGCTGTATGGAGGTCCGTCTCTGTAATGCACTAAAATGTATGGGCTCCGATGAGACAAAATCAGTTATTCGCAAACTCACGCGAGACTTGTTTGAATCATTTTGGTAGTTGATTTTTAAAGTGCAAAACCACTTTAAAACTTGGAACCGAACTCACTCTCCTGGGACAACCAGACGTGTATGCTGCTCGGCATCTACCAGGCTCTAGAACTGCTGCACGGCTAGCAGTCTTCAGGTTAGGTCATCAATATCTGATCCGTGGACGTCTGACTTCTGGCACCCCCTGCTGATCAGCTGTTTTGAAGAGAAGGCGGCTCTCGCGCAAGTGCTACTTCCTCTTCAAGGTTACTCTGCCCGTCATCTCGGAAGTCTCGGCGTTGCAGTGTAATTACAAATTCTTGTTCCATCCAATTGAATGGGACCAGTACATGTAATCACATTGGTCCACCACTGCAAGAGAGATAACGTGCAGTGTAATCTAGAAGAGGAAGCAATGCTTGTACCAGACCAGCCTCCTCTTCAAACAGCTGATCGTCGGGGTGCCAGGAGTCAGACTCCCACCAATCAGATATTGATGGTGCAGTGGAAAGGTGGTTTGAAGAATCAGGCCAGAAATTAACATATAACAGCAACCAATTAGAGCTCAGCTTTCAGTTCCTACAGGGCTGAAAAAAATGAAAGCTGAGCTCTGATTGGTTGTTATGGACAACTAAAACAGATTTACTATTAGGCAGTTTGATTTGGAGATATTGGAGGCTATGTTTTCGTGGTCGACCCTGTACTTTCTATCCTTTTATAATCCACTCTTGATTTGCACTTCAAAAACTGCATCAAGAAACCTGTACATGTGGCAGCAACCTTTTTTCAGAGGTCTATATACACCTGATGCATCCCTTGGCATTGATTCTGAAAACCCCACATCAGAGTAAGGGCTCGTTCACACGGCCGTTGTGTGGCCGTGCCCGTATTGCGGCCCGCATACGGCGGGTCCACAATACATGGGCACCGGCCGTGTTTAGCCCGCATCACGAATCGCAAACCCATTCACTTCAATGGGTCTGCAATCATGGAGATGTGGAACGGAGGCTCGGATCGGAACACCACAGAAGCACTATGGTGTGCTTCCATGGTGTTTTTGGCTGTGCCTCTGCACCGCAAAAACGCATTGCATCCGCACTTGCTTCAGGATGCAATGCGTTTTTCACGCAGCCCCATTCACTTCTATGGGGCCAGGGCTACGTGAAAAATGTAGAATATAGAACATGCTGCGATTTTCACTCAACGCAGAAGTGATGCGTGAAGAAAAACGCTCATGTACAGACCCATTGAAATGAATGGGTCAGGATTCAGTGTGGGTGCTATGCGTTCACATCACGCATCGCACCTGCCCAGAAAACTCGCTCGTGTGAAAGGGGCCTTACAATGTCAGATAAGCCTGCCAGGATCAGTGCTAATACTAGCCCACCGTTCCGCTGGAAGTCCGCTCCCACCCTATCCAATGTAGTGGGGGCGGGCCGGAGGTCCGGCCGCAGCACAGCAAACATGCCGAGAGGCAGCCGGACAAAATGTACAACATGCTGCGGTTTTTGTCCGGCCACCTCTCGGTTTGTTTGCCGTGCTGTGGCTGGACCTCCGGCCCTCCCCCATTATAGTGAATGGGGCCGGAGCGGACTTCCGGCAGCACGGTGGACTAGCGGTAGCACAGATACCGCAAGTGTGAAAGTAACCTAACATCTCTATAACACAGGATCCACCATTCACAATACTGTAGGTGATGGTCACAGGTTATCTACTCCCCCTTCCTGCATCTCTATATGGATTAGGGCTCATGCACACAAATGTAAGGGCTCTGTGCCTATATCGCTGACCGCAAACGGCGGCTCTGCAATATAAGGGCACTGTCTGCATGCACTCCTGCTGCATATGTGGACCCATTGACTTGAACAATCCGCAAGATATATGTCCTATCTTTTGCGGAACGGAGTCATGGATTGGAAGCCCACAGAAGCACTACGAAGCTCATAGACATATGTATCCTCTCTTTTGCTGTATCTTACAGATTGTGGACCCATTTTAGGCTAGGGCTACACGGCGACAGTTGTCGCGTGTCACCCGTCGCAGCCAGGATGCCTGAGTAGCGGGGATCCCATAGAGATGAATGGGATCGCCGCGGCAGTCGCAAGAAATCCAACCGTGTTGCGACGGGTGACGCGCGACAACTGTCACCGTGTAGCCCTAGCCTTAGTCAATGGGTCTGCACGCACAGCACGGAGTACACACAGCTGTGTATTGTGGAGTGCTATTTGCAGTCCACAGCATGGGCATGGAGCCCTTACATTCGTGTGCATGAGCCCTAGCACAGGATCCACCATTTACAATAGGTAATGGCCACAGCTTATACACTACCCTTCCTTGCACAATGTAAAATATTAAACCATACGGCGCTCCATAGTGGGACCATCAAACATACAAAAACACATATGCAGGGTAAGTATTCAGATCACTGAAGGTTGTTGTGTGATGAAAGTCATATCTCTGCTCAGTGCAAAATCACTCCACATTCAATGTAATCCACAGCTTCACCCGCCGGTCGTCCAGAAGATTCTAGATACTTGCACCACATCAGAAACAGAAAAAGCAGGCTTCCACCAGATCAGGATACCAATGTAGAAAATAATTTATCAAAACAATAAAATCATGTATAAGGCGTTTCGAAGGTGCGCTGCCTCCTTCCTCCCTGCACAGTGACCTTTGGTGTAGGGGCCTATCTGAATGAGGTCATCTTGTTGCGGTAGGTGGGATCACACAATTGCATCATAATGTAAAGTAAATTCTGTGTATATTTCCGTACGTTTGCTTTCGCATGGATGACTTGAGTAAAGAAAAACAGTACCGGTAAATGAACCCACTAATCTCCCTCCAGGATGTTGGATTCTTGTGAACCACAAGGAAGTAGTACGTACTGTACGACCGACGCTGGCTTGCAGTGTAAACACATAAAGCATTCTGAAGTCAGCTTTGCTTGATTGTATTGCCATTATTTGCATCAGATTTTTGAAATGTTGCAAGTTTTTAAGTTTGGCGTATCTTTATATAGGTCTAGAGATGTTACTCCGGTTTTTATGCCACAGCTCATCTGTGTCACTATTTAGGCTACCTGCACACTGTGCAGAAAAACCACAATGTAATACAGTACCAGCAAAGTTTAGACCGGTGATCTTATATATGGGCCGAACATGTAAAAAATGTTGAGTTGACGGGCTCCTTTAGTTTCAAATATCAAACAATACATTAATATTGATAATATTGATAATAGAATACAGCACCACATATCCATTACATCCAGTGATGTCTCCTGTGATGTAGATGTTCTCTTTCCTCATCTTCTCCATTCGCACCAGACCGCCTTGACGACTTCCTTCTTCAACTTCTTGTCTCTGTAGAGTTTGGCACACAGACATCTCACTTTTACATCATCCTTCCACCCCTTTTGCTCCAACATTGTCATTCTGATGCCACCCCAATACTGTGTCCGCTGTGCTCCCCAATGCCCACAAATGCTACACTGCAAAGATAGTGACACACACATAGTCCACAACCTCAATAGTAATAGTGCTCCCAGACTGCTCTCAATAGTAAAAGTACCCCCTACAGTACCCCCAATAACAATAATGTTTCCCAGTTGTGCCCCTATTAGTAGCAACTGTTATTGCGCAATTGTTATTGCGCCCAATAATAATGCCCCACAGTAACCACAGTATTAATAATGCCACCATAGTGCCCTCAGTAGAAATAAGGCCCTCCATAGTGCCCCCAGCAGTAGCAAGACCTCTCTATAAGGCACCCTGATAGGGCCCACAGTAGAAATAAAGCACCTGTCCTCAGTAGTGGCCCCCTGTATGTTCTAATGCCCTCCTGCAGTTGAAACTTCCCAGTAGTGCCCCCTGTATTATAATGCCCCCTGTAGTTCATATTGCATAATGTCCCCCTGTACTGCTCAAGCCTGTATTAAGATCCTCTTGTAGTGTCCCCTATTTTATAATGCTCATCTAGTAGAGCTCTGGGCCTATATTATAATTCCTCCCTATAGTGCTATGGTCTATGTTAATGTCCCCCCTTCTGTAGTTCTCCTAATAGTGGCAACATATATAAAAAAAAAATACTCTACCTCTACCATCCTGTGGCATGAGCTGCCATGTCCCGGCACAGGTGGTTACGATGAGATAATCACAACCTCCTTTGGTTTGCTCACTAGACTGGAACTCCCACTCCTGGCGTGGTGGGGGGGGCCTACCCTTCTGTGCATTGGGGACCGCAATTTGTGGTCCCCAATGCAAGGGCCATCCATGCAGCAGCGATGGATCCAGACAAGTTCTATTTTTTGCAGTGCCGCAGCTCAAGTGAATGGGTCCACATCCGTGACGCAGTGAGCACACGGCCAGTGCCTGCATATTGCGAACTCGCTGTTTGCGGGCCGCAATACGGGCCACGGCCATGTGCATGAGGCCTACGTCTGTCTTTGCTTTGTGTGACTGCACTAAATTTATGAAATGGTGCACCTTAATAATATCTTGCATTAGAGAAATGCAGTTTGTAGCTTTAGGGCCCATTCAGACGTCCGTATTATTGCGGGTCCGCAATAATGCGGACCCACAATACTACGGCTGCCGCCCGGCGTGTGTTTCGCGGCGCTGCGGAACACACGGACGGGCGCCCCATTCAAAAAGCGGACAAGTATAGGACATGTTTTATCTTTTTATGCGGAGCCGCAGCACGGAGCCAGCTCCCATAGAGGTGAATGGGGCCGCATCTATTCCGTAATATTGCGGAATAGATACGGCCTCATTCATACGGTCATGTGAATGGGGCCTTATGTGTAAAAGTATGTAGAACAAGGGGTTGCCTGGCGTGGGTTGTGACTAGTGTTGAGCAAAGCAAGTTTTGGATGCTTCATCTGAAGTCACTTCGTTGAAAACTTCAGAATAATACTGTATAGAGATCTGTCTCCGTACAGTATTAAAATGTATAGGCTCCGATGAGCCGAAGTTAGTTATTCGCGAAGTCGTTGATTAGTTGATTTTTAAAGTGGAAAACCACATTAAAACGTGAAAGCGAACTCGGCTTCAGTTTCAACTAGTACCTCTGAACCAAAGCCGGGTTTGGTTTCATACATTCCAGAGAGATCTCCATACAGTATTCTTCCAATGTTTTGGACGAAGCGACTTCGGATGAACCATCGCTTAGCTCAACACTAGTTGTGACATTTACAAAGGTCACACATAGTAATTGAGCCGTAATCCAGGTCTAATCTCAGTTTTAGCTCTTGTGAATAGTGGAGAGGATCACGAAATGTTGCAAAAATTGACCAAATGTTGCAGAAAACAGCACAGTTGCCATCGCGTTCCACTTTTTTAAGTCACACAACTGAGATTTCCAATTTTAGAAATGTCTCCTGTTTGAAAACCTGTACCCATGTGCAGGTCTGTCTCTTTTATCACAGGACCAACGCTCCACCCATTCATCCCAGGTGCTTTGATTTCTAATTAGCAGGAGACTGCATAAAGGGTAACCCCTCCTGAGTGTAGATTGCTTTTTTGATGCTACATGGAAAGGTGAGGCTATGTTCTTATGGCTAAACGCTGCCCTGATTCAGCAGTGGAAAGTGAGCAGATTCTGAGTCATATCTCACCAACAGTTTCCCCATTGTCTTTAATGTTAAAAACTCCATCTTGTGCACACAGTGTAATACTAAAGGTTATTTTCAGTAGCTGATTTGAAAAACTCTTGAGACGTGACCGGTTACTTCATGGAAGCAGGTTTGTTGGTGGATTTTTTTAGTAGTCAATGGGGAAGCAGACAAACCTCAACCTAAAACTTTTCTAATACTGTGAAGTCCACTAAATCTCCAGCAAATTCCAAAACTGCCCCCAAAAATGACTGTTTTTCAGCTACTAATTGGCTTTTTTTTTTTTTTAATGTGGTGTGAATTTAGCCACAGTGTTTTATTGTATGGGGTGGTTTGCCATGTGCTGCGGTGCCAAATTACCATGAGGACCTGCCTGAAAGAGGTCATTGTGATGGGAGTGGGCTTATGCACTTTTGATCAAAATGTATAAAGTGCCTAATCAGTTATAAATTGCAGTAATAGATCAAGGCTAGTGTTGAGTGAACTTGTATTTTCAAGTTTGGCGTACATGGTTCAGGTTATCTAAGAATTCCGTTATGGATTCCGCTACCATAGACCATAACCTATGGCCCATGGGTGCGGAATCCATAACAGGATTCTTAGATGACTTGAACCTTTTACACTGAACTTTAGAACACAAGTTTGCTCATCCCTAATCAAGGTGTAACACGTGGGTTTGTGATCTATGGGGGTAATTTATTAAGACCAGCATTTTAGATGCTGATCTTAATAAAGCCCCTGTGCTGGAGGTGGATTGCCGAAGTTATGTAGACGCCAGCCTCATCTTCAACACATCCAGCTTCCTTGCTGTCTGACATTTAGACCATTTTCTACACCTAAAACGGGTCACAAAGTCAGATTGCGACACAACTACCCATTGCGATGCAATGTGTGGCTGAAATATGCCTAATATAGACATATTTCAGGTTAATAAATGACACCCCCCCCCCCCATGTATCTTTTTTCTACAGATGTTAATAGATTGTCTATTACATGCTATGTAAAGTGAGTAGACTGTAGCATGACTGTTCTGATCTGTGTGGTGCAGCTGGCCCTTTAAAAGCCAGTGATGAGTCAATGCTTCCTGCTGGTAAAGGCAAGTGCAGTCAATATCGGAGGCTCACCTTACTCCTTTGTTCTTCAGCAGTCCTGGAGAAAACAGGGTAAGGCTCTCTCCCGTATTCTGCTGGTAATAATGCATGTGCTACTGAGAAAGTATAAAATTGTATTATCAGGATTATTACAAGGCTTGTTGATCTCCTAGGAGGATTTGCATTTACCACTACAGGTGTAATCTGAGTATACTTTTAGATCTGACTTGGTATGGTCCATTCTGCTAAATTTATGGACATGTTTTATAGTAATAAGTTAGCCTATAAAGTGTTGTAACTTCATTAGACCTATTTCTTTGCCATTATGCCTGAGGGTTGTGTGGCGCGGCTTTGCAACCTTCTGCGACTCTATGAAATGTTGTAGATAATTAGGTTTAACCCCTTATACCCCAGACCTGTTTTCACCTTCCTGCCCAGGTCATTCTCTGTAAATCTGGCATGTCACTTTCTGATAACTTTGGAACGTTTTTACTTATTCAAGCCATTCTGAGATTTTCTCGTGACACGTACCTCATGACAGTTGTAAATTTGAGTTGATATTTCACCTTTTTTTTGTAAAATAAAATCCAAAATTTACCCAAAATTTGGAAGAATTCACAATTTTTTGTTTTTAAATCTGAATTTCTCTACTTTTAAGACGGATGGTAACGCCTCTTAAAATGGTTATCGATCAACATTCCCCATATGTCTACTTTATTTTGGCATCCTTTTTTTTAAGTGTAATTTTATTTTTTTTAGAACATTAAAGACTTAGAATTTTAAAAGAAATTGTAAAAAATTTCAAGAAAATGTCCAAAATGTATTAAGCCCCCTTCATTTAAAAAGTGGTTTTGAGGGGCTTACGTAATAGAAACGACCCATAAATTACCCTAGTTTAGAAACTACAACTCTCAAATTAATTAACTGTTAACAAACTGTTAACCCTTAAGGTGTTCCACAAGAATTAAAAAAGGGGTTGAAATTTAAACTTTTTTTTGCTGAATTTTTTTAAATCAATTTTTTTTCTTGCAACACAGCTGGGGTTAACAGCAAAATACACCTCAATATGCATTACTCTGATTCTGCCGTTTACAGGAATACCCCATATATGGTAGTAAACTACTTTAGGGGCACATGGCAGTGGTCAGAAGGAAAGGCGCGCCATATGGTTTTTGGAGGGAAGATTTGCTAGAATGGTTTTTGGGCACCATTTTGTATTTGAAGAGACCCTAATGTACCCCTATAGCGGAAACCCTTAAAAAGTGACCCCCTTTTGGAAACTACATGCCTGAAAGAATATATTAAGGGGTATACTGAGGCTTTTGACCCCTTAGGTGTTTTATGGAATTTAGAAATGGGTGGCTCTGAAAATGAAAAGTTTAATTTCGTCTAATAAAATGTTTTAGCCCCATATTTTTCACTTTCACAGAGGTAAAACAGGAGAAAAAGCACCCCATAATCGGTTACCCATTTTTTTTTCTGAATACGGCAACACCACATATGTGGTGGTAAACTGCTGCGGGGGCACGTGGCAGGACTCAGAAGGGTAGGAACGTCATATGGCTTTTGCAGCGCAGATTTTGATGGATTGGTACCATTTTGGGGTACATAAAACTTTGATCGCTTAGTATTACACTTTTTCTGAAGCAAGGTAACAAAAATGTCTGTTTTGGCATGGCTTTAATGGTGTGGGTGATGTGATAACTTTATAGAGCCGGTCGATACGGATGTGGTCATACCTACTATGTCAATTTTTTTTAAATATTCTCTTACAATTTTATATAACTTAATAGAAAAAGGGCACTTTTGTAACTTAACTTTTTTTTTTTTGTCCCACAGTGGGACTTCACCTTTTGGGGGTCTGATCCCCTCTACAATGCGTTACAATCCATGATGGTCATGAGTAAGGACCAAAATTGTGGGGTCCGAAATGTGTATTTACACTGCATGTTACCAATGGATTTTACCGCTTGACATAAAGAATATTGTTGTTTGAAGGAGGTGGACTTCACTTGTTTTTTCTGCACATTACAATCTGAGTATTGTAATGCATTGTCAGTGTATTACCAGTGTAATACACTGACGGCCTTCTTGCCTGTGAGACTCAGGGGGCTGGGTCTCAGACTTTATAGGAGGTAGCCGCGTTGCCTATGGAAGGCATCGGGCTGCCTTCACAGCCATCTTGTCCCAGTCACTGCAGCACAGGGACCAGATGGGAATGGGGATGGAGCACCATCCCTCCACTAACCACATACATGCCATGGTCAGCACTGACTGCAGCATACAAAGAGTTAAAGCGCCAGCATCTGTGTTTTCACCGATGCAGGGGTTTGGCTGTCAGTGACTGCCGGGCCCCTGCTGCTGTTGATCGGGCGTGGACAGCACCAAAGTCCACCCCCCTCCTTTGTAGATCCTATAATGTAACACTGACAAGAGTAGGAGATGTTCTATTTTGTGGGGCCACGGAATGGACATGAAGATGCGGACAGCAGGTGAGATGTCCATCTTTTGCGGTCCCATTTAAGTGGGTCTGCATCTGACGTGCAGAAAATGTGGGTTAGATAGGGCAAAAGATGCGTTTGTGTGCATGAGACCTTGGGTTAAATGAAAAACAGCTGTTTTTTTTTTTTAAAGGATGTCACACATGTTTTAAGAATAATGGTAGTCTATGGGGTTATTTGCAGGCTTTTTTTTTTTTTGATGGCCCGTGAACAATGGCAGTCAAAAAATGTTATATAGTGTTTTCACGAACACAGCCCCCATATAATTGAAGGGGACTGTTTTTAACGGCTTTCTGAGAAAGGCATCAGAAGTAAAAAAAAAATAAATTAAAATAAAGGCCATTAGAACAGTTTTGCCATTTATTGGTTATTAGTGATGGACTAGGTGCACCCAGAGGCGTAGCTAGAGGTTCAGCACAGGGGGGGGCGAAACATACTTGAGTGGGCCCCCCACTTAGTGGCTTCCGAAACGCATGTTTCCAACTTCACAGGCACATACTACTAGTTGTGGTTATAATATTGTATTAGAAAGATGACTGTATAAGCTGCTAGATCATCTATGCTAAGTACAGTACAATAGACTTTCTACATACCCTAGTGTAAATACTCTACCATATAATGCAGTAAAATATAGGAGTAATAGGAGTAAAAAACAAGGGGACTCCTGTTAAAGGAAACCTGTCCCCAGTTTTTACATCACTAAACTAACAGTCCCCTGCCCCCATCTGACCTCAGATCAGCGTATTGTGCCCCATCTGACCTCAGATCAGCGTATTGTGCCCCATCTGACCTCAGATCAGCGTATTGTGCCCCATCTGACCTCAGATCAGCGTATTGTGCCCCATCTGACCTCAGATCAGCGTATTGTGCCCCATCTGACCTCAGATCAGCGTATTGTGCCCCATCTGACCTCAGATCAGCGTATTGTGCCCCATCTGACCTCAGATCAGCGTATTGTGCCCCATCTGACCTCAGATCAGCGTATTGTGCCCCATCTGACCTCAGATCAGCGTATTGTGCCCCATCTGACCTCAGATCAGCGTATTGTGCCCCCATCTGACCTCAGATCAGCGTATTGTGCCCCCATCTGACCTCAGATCAGCGTATTGTGCCCCCATCTGACCTCAGATCAGCGTATTGTGCCCCCATCTGACCTCAGATCAGCGTATTGTGCCCCCATCTGACCTCAGATCAGCGTATTGTGCCCCCATCTGACCTCAGATCAGCGTATTGTGCCCCCATCTGACCTCAGATCAGCCCACCCAGCCACATAAGATTAAAATAAAAAACCTTTTTTACCTATTCCGCGCTGCGGCTGCCCTCTGGTCCGGCGCACCACTGTCTTCCCTGGCTGGTGCACACTATGACCTGACTCTGCGTGCAGCGTCAGGTCAGTGCGCGCCGGCCAGGGAAAACAGTGGCACGCCGGACCGGAGGGCTGCCGCAGCGCGGGACAGGTAAGAAAGGTTTTTATTTTAATTTTATGTGGCTGGGTGGGCTGATCTGAGGTCTGATAGGGATCGCTAAATACAAGTGAGTGCTTCCATAATGGAAGCGCTCACTTGTATTCACCTGATAGTCATCCTTGCTGGGCCCCCCTGACTCACTGGGCCTGGAGCTGTCGCCCCCCCCCCCGGTAGCTACACCTCTGGGTGCACCCCCTGGTTAGTGAGAGTAATATCTGAAGAAAGCTACAGGAAGGACGTGTGGAGACTTCAGATTCTAGGCCAAAGCTCAGAACCTCTGACACTACAGCTGTCAGAGAAGCAAAGAATCCCTGAAGGAAAGACCACACTTTTTGAAAGCCTAGAGGCCTAGAGCCCACAAGGCCATACATTGGACTCAGACAGCAAGGTTTTGTGCAGGACTATGGCAAAATGGCTTTGCTGGTGTGGAGAGGGAGCATTGCCCCACTGAAAGAGGTTGTCCAAGTTAGTTATTGATGACCTATCCTCAGGATCAATATTAGATTGGTGGGGGTCTGAGCTGTTTGAAGAGAAGGTGTGCGGCGTGGCAGGTAGACAATGAAGAGGAGGCAGCACTGGCATGGTGCGCGCCTTCTCTTCAAACAGCTGATCGGTGGGGGTGCTGACTGTCGGACCCCTGCCATATAACTTAGACTACCCCTTAAACTGTGAGTACTACCACCATCCTAGTCACTACCACTCCTCTCTCCTCCACATGCTTTCCTGCCTCTTGCTGCAGGGCAAACTTCCACAAGAAATTTGATTAGTTCCGTATTGGTCACTAATCGTGATAAATCGGACCACATATTTATTCCACTTGGTGGCACCAATCTGTGTGAAGGCTTGGAAGTTAAACTGCAGGGAGTGTATCGCCATGTACACTATGCTCTAGTGCACCCACATTCATAGTTAATCAGCTCTGTAGGTACTGTGCTGTCAGTATTACATGTATAATGTCACTGTCTACATCACTGTGCAGTGCACCAAATTTCATAGCTAATCCCTTTTGTTAGACAAAATGAAAAGCATACAGCACCCTTCAGTAAAGCAAAAAACCTGTATGTGCTCCTGCAGGAGCTGTATCCAAATGGCTCCTTAGTGGGGCATAAAGTAATGGAGGCAGCGCCAATAAAGTAGTGGAAAAGAAAATGTTCTTTTAATGCATGTTGTGGCTGTCCAAACACATGCTTTTTAATCCCTTCTGTTAACTGTAGATTTACTGTGCGTCCGAATTACAGGTCAATGTTAGTGTTGGGTCTAAATTATCGCCGTGGACCTAACTGTGCAGCGTCCTGCATGACAGAGTGGGGAGGGGGAGCAGCAGCAGTGGCAGCAAGTGACCAGAGTGGGCCCAGGACAGTAAAGAGGGGGGACAGCAGCAGTGGCAGTAACGGTGACAATAGTGGCCCCATGACAGAGTGAGGAGCGAGGCAGTGGCATTAAGGCTGTGTTCATATGATTGTTTTTTCAGTTTTTCTGATCCATCAGAAGAACAGAAAACTAAAAAACAAAGCTTGTATTTTGAGACTTTTTCGGTTTTTGTAAGTCAATAACCTGATTGGTTCCCACACTGAGATAAAATGTAAGGAAAACATTTGCATTTCATCAGTATTTTGAACCCACTCCTGCTTTTTTGCTTACAAATACTGATGCATGCACACATCAGTAGGCTGAGAAGCCACATTGTAGGAATGGCAGTAGGGGCAGCAGGACATGGCCAGAAGTAAGAGTATTTGTTGCAGCAGCACACTACAGTATGATCAGTGACAGAATGATCTGTTCTGTTGCATCAGGCACCAACGTCTGGAAATCCTGGTTGATCCACGCCTGTTTCATCTTTATGAAAGTTAGGGCTCATTCAGACGGCTGTATGATGTCCGCAAAAATACAGATCCATTTTTTTTTTTAAGATGTCTGCAAAAAAATGGATAGCATTCCGTTTTTTTGCAGACCCATAGACTTCAATGGGGCTATGTCCTGATTTTCACTGACAAGTATAGGACATGTTTCATTTGTTTTGCAGAGCCATGGAATGGAAAAAAAGGGCCCATAGAAGTGGATGGGTCAATATGTAATCCTCAAAAAAGAATTTGCATTTTTGCGGAAAACGTACAGCCGTCTGAATGAGCCTTAAGTCTCCTCATTTAGGGAGGAAAGGCGAGTTCTCAAGGGTAACTATGCCCCCCATCGCATTGAACAACCACTCTGATGTCACACTATGGGCTGGGAAAGAAAACGCACAATCCCCTCCCGCAGCTGCCTTCAACATACAGTCCCATGTAAGTAACATCACTCCCTCCCCAGCCACCTCCAACACAGTTCCATGTAAATAACATCCCTCCCTTCAGCCCTAACATTCAGTCCCAGTTAAATAACTACAACTCCTAGAATTGCTCTGCCTCTCCCTTCACTTACCTCTCATGTTGTAGACCTCACCTTCTTCCCAGGACTTTTCTTCACTGCTGAGCCATCTTTTCCTGCACTGGTCACATGATGGTGGCATCATCACAGGTCCTTCTTAACCACTGCCTGTTTTACTGGTCACAGAAACTGTGATGTTACCACAGGTCCTTCAGCTCATCCAGTGCATTAGATTCAATTGTATTGCCATCCTGAGGACTGCAATACAGTTGTATCTAGCTGGCAGGCAAAACATCAGGGGCCCTGGCCCTGAATGTTTTAACTTGGCAACGCACCTGACCGCCACTGTAATGTCCCCCAGTGACTTGGTGAAAAATTCCCACACTGAAGAGTATGGCATTTTCTCTCCACCACTGAACAATTGGTCTGCCGCTGCTTTTATGAACTCGTGCACTGCTAGTGGGTTCCTCACAGGTAGTCTTCCCCCTCCCATGTTGGCTGCAGGTCTCCCACTGCTTCCTCTCCGCTGTCACACAGGCATGCTTCCACCCTCACCCTGATTATGGTAATGCCTTCTCTTCACCTGGCTACCACTTGTGATTGGTTACATCTCAACCATTTTAGTACAGCTGGATTGTTGGTCAAAACTGTTGCTGCGGCTGCTATCACCCCCCCTTCCCCCCCTGAAATGGCAGAGACTGTGCACAGTGAGGCTTTTATAGACACAGCATTATGGTTCATATAGCGTTCCCAGGCTTCTGACATTTACTTTGTAACATATGCCGCAGTGATTTTAGGGGAAAAAGTACAAGGAAATTCTGGCTAGTCATGAATCGAATTTTTTTGAACTTCAGATCGAATTCCACTTCAGATGCTGCCATTTCATGTGTATCTGAGGAAGAAGGCAGATGACCTTTGAAATGCGTCATACTACATGCATTTTATTGTTTTAAAGTTTTATTTTCGTGTTTTAATTCCCAAGTTTTGTTCTTGAACAGTGTACGCCAATTTTTTTTTTTTTTTCTGCTTTCCATTGCCAAAAAAATAAATCAAGACTCACCTTTTCGCATCACACTTTATATAGGTTCTGGTTTTGGCCTGCGAACACTGCTGTAAAATAGACCTGAACACTATGTGGAAGAGGCCTAAAACATGACTGGAAGAGTTGCAGTAAATCTGCCATGTAAATGTAATCCTGTTAGCTAGAGGAGATGGGCTTCTACCGCCCACGGGATGGTTGGAAAAGAAATAAGCTGTGGAGCAGAACTGCAAGATAAGCAGCCGCCGGGGTGGTTTACATAGCTGAGCTCTCGGCTGTCTGCCAGGGATCAGGTTTCCACATCCAGTTAGAAATGAAAGCTGTATTTTGTTAGGGATACTCTGGGAAAAACTGATGCATTGTAAAGTCTATTGCAGGGCCTGAGGAGATATGTCTGACACAGGGATCCATCCTCAGACCCTGCACTAGCCTTAGAGAACCTGTCACTAAAAAACAGTGCAATCTGCAGGCAGCATGTTATAGAGCAGGAGGAGCTGAGCAGATTGATGTATGGTTGTGGGTAAAACTTTGAATCTATACTTTTTTTTATTTTTTTTTTACCTCTGCTCTTTGAGTGCAATTGTACACAGGGCCGTCATGGTAGTGTCAGCTATCTATGTATACACAGTTACAGAGAATGCTGTAAGTCTCTGATAATCCACCCCCCATGTACAACTGAAGTCAGAAAGAGCAGAGGTTTAAAAGTTTTACTAAATCTTTTCCCACAAGTAAATGTATCAATCTGCTCAGCTCCTCCTGCTCTATATTCTGCAGGTTGCATTTTCATTCATAGCTAACCCCAGATCAATTACTTAGGGTAGGTTGTGGGCTCTGCATACATGTGGAACCTGCATTCCCTGAATTTAAGGGAGGTCGGTATGGCACCAGTAAATGTGATATTTAGAGATGATGCTGTTGACGCCTTGACACTGGTGGACAGGCACAAAATATATTTTCAAAGAATCTCACATTTATAATGCAGCATTGGCATTTTACACTTTCTATAGTAAGTATGGCCCTATTGTATGTATTTGTGCAGAGTGCTGTTGCATTGTTTGCTTTTGTTCCCGGTAACTACCTGATTACCAGAGGAGGGATGAGCAATCTGTTCTCCATGGCGACCTTTGGCCAGCAGATTGCTGTTCACATAGGGAGATGTGCTGCATAGAATTTTTGTTGCCGGCCAAAAGACACAATTGCCCGATGAACGAGCATTTCCTTGTTCACCGGGTGATTACTGGCACTCTTGCATAGTGTAATGGTTGGGAAACATAATTTTTGCAAACTTTCATCAGTGACGAAACCTCATACACATGATTGTATGTTAGATCTGCATCTGATCCACTTTTTTTTTGCAGATCAGATTCTGACCTATTCATCATTTCAATGGGGCCACAAAAGGATGCAGATAGCACTGTGTGCTATCCGCATGTTTGTTCTGCAGCCCACGTGAAAAAGCCCCGTGTTGTATCCACATCCGTATGTCCGTTTCAGTTTCGTAGCCCCGCAAAAAATAGAACATGTCCTATTCTTGTCTTTTGCGGACAAGGATGGTCATTGTTACAATGGATCTGCAAAAAAACGGATGCCATACGGAAGTCATCCTTTTTTTTTTTTTTTTGCGGATCTGCAATTTGCGGACCTCAAAACATATGGTCGTGTATGTAGCCTAATACTGTATGGAGAGTGGTCTCCATACAGTATTAGAATGTATGGGCTCCAATGAGCCGAAATTATTCATGAAGTCGTGCATGACTTTGTTGAATAACTTTGGTAGTTTTTTTTTTTTTTTTTTTTTTTTTACTTGGAAAACCACTTAAAACTTGAAACCGAACTCTGCTTCGGGTCCGACTAGTACCTTGAACCCAAAGCCAAGTTTGGTTTTAAGTTTTTAAAGTGGTTGTCCCCTTTAGAAATCAAATTATTCAACGAAGTCACACGTGACTTTACAAATAACTAACTTCGGCTCATCGGAGCCCATACATTCTAATGCTGTACGGAGATGGATCTCTGTACAGTATTCCAAAGCTTTGAACTAGGCGCCTTCAGATGAAGCATCCTAAGCTCGCTTTGCTCCACACTAGTTCTTATCTTGCTGATAAGATTGTGGCTTGCATAAGTGTTTGACATCTTAGTAGTTTAGAGAGAAGGTTTATTAAACGACTGTCACGAAGTGAAAGTAGCAGTCACACAGTTAGAAAAACAGTTACCCCTTTGTGACAGAATGGCTCAATATTTTTAATAAAGGCTAATTGAAAATGATTTTTAGCCAAAAAGGAGTAAAATGCAATCTTAAACAAAAATTGCCTCTGAGGGTGTACATGGCCTTTAACGGGCACATGCCACCATAAAAATGCAATCGTCCAGCAGCAGGTTATAGAGCAGGACGACAGAGCAGATTGATGCACGTTTTACTGAATCTCGCTAAATTTCATTTAAATTCCTGCTCATTCTGGGCTTTGAAGTTGAGTAGGCGGAGCGATCAGTGATTGACAGCTATCAGTCATAGAGGGAGGCCTTTCAGATTGCCTCCTTGACTTAAAAGTGAGCAGGAATTTTACCCCTTAAACGAGTGCTCATCTATTCTTAGGATCATCCTTTGGGACCCACATCCAGAACAGGACCTCCAAAGTGAGTGGAGAGCAGCTGCATGTGCACAGCTGCCCTTCGGTCATTTCTCTGGGACTGCCAAATAGCCCAACTCCTGACCAGAACGGTAGCTGTGCTTGCACTCTTCTCTCGTTTCATTTGTATAGGGCTTCCAAAAATAACAGCTATTTTCTGAACTCTCATGGTGCGTTCTCCTTCACTTTCGAAGGCCTGTTCTGAAGGTAGGTGCAGGTCCTATATCTGAAACTTTCACCTATCTGACTTTAATGCCATAGCCAACCCCTTTAGGGTCCATTCTCACATCCGTATGAATGGTTCCGCAGTTTTGCGGAATGAGTGTGGACCCATTCATTTTCAATGGGGCTGCAAAATTTGCAGACAGCACAGTGTGCTGTCTGCATCCGCACTTCTGTTCCGCAGCCCCGCAAAAAAAGAACATGTCCTATTCTTGTCCGCAGCCACGGACAAGATTAGGCATTTTAATAGTGCTAGCGCATGGCCGGTGTCCGTGTTTTGTGGATCCGTAATGACATGCGGACGTGTGAATGGACCCTTAAGGACCACCCACTGTGGAGTGTTTCTGGGAATACTCCTGCTCTATGAATATCTATAACAACTCTGATTCTTAGAGCAGCCTTTTGTTCTACAGCCAGGATCAGAGGTAGCTCCAGTCCCAACTGTTAACCCTTTTACTGCCACTCTGGCCACAACACGAGAAACAAGGATTTCCCCCTCTGGAGGCTGGGTAAGCCCTCTGTAGTCAGTCCTGGGGACCTAGAAATGAACCCAGGACTAAGTACAGTAATCCTGATATTGGGGCACACTAGTGTTACCCTAACTGCAGCCTGTGCCATAGATGCACACAAAGCATAATGTATTGACATTCTTCTCATCGTCAACCTTTTAAGCATACTTTACCTCAAAAGAAGAAAAACCTACTTGGGTATCCACATGACTGAAATAACCTGAACTTTTAAGTTTAGTCAGTATGAAGTATGCATGATGCCAAAAAGTATATAAATTACAAAGTAATTCATATGTAAGCAGCCCAAAAAGCATCTAGCATAAAACTAGGCCTCATACAGCCATGTCAATAAAAAAACGAAAGTTACATCTGTCAGCAGGTTTGTACCTACGTATGAAACTGGCTGACCTGTTACATGTGCGCTTGGCAGCTGAAGACATGTGTTGGTCCCAGAAAAATGATGTTTTAATGTATGCCAATTGCAAATGAGCCTCTAGGAGCAACAGGGGGCGTTGCTGTTACACCTAGAGACTCTGCTCTTTGCAATGCCTGTGTCCTCTGTGCTTTGACAGTGCCAGGCAGTGAAAACAATCACGTGTGCCTGGCCCTGTCAATGAAAGTAGAGGGCATGGCAGTGGCAGAGCCTCTAGGTGTAACGGCAACACCCCCATTGCTCCTAGTGGCTCACTTGCATATATTAAAACTTCATTTTTCTCAGCAATGCAAACGTGTATAAACGTGGGACCCACATGGATCCCTTCACCTGCCAAGCGCACATGGATCAGGTCAGACTGTTTCAGAGATACAAATCTGCTGACAGATGCCCTTTGAAAGAGGGTTGCAAGAAAAACCGGGGGTCAGTCAGCACATCCAAGTATGCAGGTGCACGTCACATAGGTGTGGCTGCAAAATAGAATGGTAAAACATAAAAATGCAACAGCACTCTGCGAACACAGACAATAAATTGAGTACATATAATATTGCCATACTCGCCATCTACACGATGCTAGCGCTACATTGTAAATGTGAGATTCTTGGCAGATAATTTTGTACAGAAAATTATCTGTGCCCGTCTGCCATACATCAAGGCGATCTCTTTAAGACGGGAACCTAAAAACTCCAAACGCTCAAGGAATGCAGGTTCCATATAATGCTGAGTCCACTCTGTTCCACCTCTCCTGTTTAGGTGGAGGCGTGGCTGACTCCACTACCTTTTCGTCGTGCACTCCTAACTAACCTGTTTGCCCTACTGGCTAATTGGTGCTAGTATAAAGCTTTGTCCTGCTCTCCCCACATGCATTGGAGACCTAACTGGTACCAGGAGAGGTGGAACAGAGTGGACTCAGCATTATATGGAACCTGCATTCCTTGAGCGTTTGGAGTTTTTAGGTTCCCGTCCTAAAGAGATCGCCTTGATGTATGGCAGACGGGCACAGATAATTTTCTGTACAAAATTATCTGCCAAGAATCTCACATTTACAATGTAGCGCTAGCATCGTGTAGATGGTGAGTATGGCAATATTATATGTACTCAATTTATTGTCTGTGTTCGCAGAGTGCTGTTGCACTTTTATGTTTTACCTTTTAAAGAGGGTTATCCAGGAAAAGATATGGATGACCTAACCTCAGGATAGGTCATCAATATCAGATCTGCAGGAGTATGACACTGGAACTCCCGTTGAACAGCTGTTAGAGGTACTGTATGGTGCACTGTGATCTTCCTAGGCCATGTGATGTCACTGTACATCTGGACTAGTTGCAGCATGGCCCCCTTTGACTTGCAATACCAAGCACAGCCCCAATGTACAGTGCTGAGCTTGGTAAGGTGCTAGGATGTCATAGCACTCATTGGAGCTCTGAGCGGCATGGCTTCCTGGAAGAGCTGATTGGTGGGGCTGCTGGGACCTGGACCCCCACTAATATATGGATGGCCTATCCAGAGGATAGATCCTCATTATCTTTTCCAGGGTAATCCCTTTAAACATGGAGAAACAAAAACTGAAAAATATCTGGTCATTGATCAATCTTGTCAGCGCCACCTGCCCACAGCTCAGGCACCATACTCAACTTGACTGGTTCCTTTTAATGTGGAGGCCCAGGGACTATTTCTGTTTCTAAAATTGATAGCCGCATACACAATCAGCATATTGAGTGCAGGAAATCCAGTACCAGCTAAAATTCAAAAAATGTCATCCACACGTTGCAGACATTTCTGCTTGTATATAGACCAGAGGAGCAGATTTTGAAATCTGCAGCCTGTCAATTCTTTTACCGGCTTTTTACTGTGGATTTTAACCTTTCCAGTGCCAAGGGTGAAATCCTCAGGGATTTCCTCAACAAAATCTGCATGTAATGCTTCTGAATACATTCTTGTGTGCATATGGCCCTATAGGTCATTCCACTGAGTAAGAAGCTTCTAACGCTACACAACATCAAGAATTGTACTAAAAGATGACCCCCCCCCCCCCCCGCATATTCAGCCAGACTTGCAAAGGGAAGATGACTTGCCTGTAGAGTTGAGCGAACGTGCTCGTAACGAGCAGTGTACTGCTCGGATCCCCTGAGCTCGCATGGGCGCAGCCATCCGGATCTGTCCTTCTCACCCGACGGATCCGGATGCCTGCGCCCATGTGAGTGCAGGGGATCCAAGCAGTACACTGCTCGTTACGAGCACGTTCGCTCAACTCTACTTGCCTGTGTCCCCGCAATGCTCCGCTGGACTGTCAACCTCTGGTTTGCTATTGGGCGGAGCCCATCACTGGCCGCAGCGGTGTCCTGCCCCCTTATGTCATGACAAATGGTCACATGATGCAAGGGTATCCAGTCTCTGCTGCAGCAATGGTACATCAGATGTTAACATAGATGGAGCCCAGTGTAGCACTGTAGGGGTCAATTGATGTTGCCATGTCCCCAGTTGTGTAGCTATAGGGGGTAGAGAGGTAGCAGTTGCTACTGGGCCCAGAAGACTGAGGGGGTCCAAAGACCCTTGTGCCACATAAGACACCAGTGTTATAGAAGGTGCATGCTGGTCACGTTACACCTCTGGAGGGAAGGGCTTAGGTCAAGAATTTGGCATTTTGTTCGTTTCAATTTTTGCCCCACACAGCATGAAGGCTATATGCTTCCCTGACCACAAAGCACTGAGGGAAGTAGGGCTTAAGCTGAACTCTTGCACCAGGGCCCATAAGCCTTTAGATATGCCCCTGCATGTCCAGCTCTAGTAGGGTTGGCACCTTGTCAGTCAGATTTTGTCGAAGTGCCAGAGTTGAAAAAGATCAGTTCCCATTCATTATAGCTTTTTTTTTTTTTAGTATGATTTTCTCTCATATGTATTACATAAATTACAATACAAATTAAAAAAATTGACGATCGTAAGAAACAAATACTAACATGTTTATGTAAAACTTAATTGAAATATATACAGTCATGCTTTGGTACCGTAAGAGCCTGATCTATACAGCAATAAATAAATTTGGCATCAGATAATACACTCTTAAGAAATTTAGTTTTGAAAAGGTGACACTTTCATGTGGAGCTTTCAGCACTGAAAGCCCTTGGTTATGAGGGGGGGTTAACCTTATTCATCATGAGCCTATTCCTGTTGCTCATTTCCAGTAACTTTTTTTTAATAAATATTTCTCAACATTTTTCTGTGCCCATTTAACCCTCCCTCCATTCTTCAACAGAACAAAGCTGTTTGGTAGAACGGGTAGGGAGGAAACGAAACGGAGCCTCTCTAAAGCACACAGCTCCTCCTCTCCTTCCCATCATATAACAGGTCACTATTCTCTCCCTCCTCATACAGATCCTCTCCAGTCTTTGAGAAGACTCGTAGATCTACGTTTCAGGAATCATGGAAAATGTTAATTATGGACGGGAACTTAACGCTCCCCCTCGATATGAATCCCCATCCTATGAACCCCTAAAGGAAGAAGTGGAGTTTCGGAGTTATCCGGGCCAGAGCGTGCAGTCCACAGTGGTGACGATCATGCCTGAGGAGCCCCCTGTCCGGGATCACCTTATCTGGTCCATTTTCAACACCATGTACTTGAATTTCTGCTGCCTGGGACTTCTTGCCCTTGTATTTTCCGTCAAGGTAAGGCTGTGCTACTCATCTGGAATGCCTATATAAGGTTGTCCCATCTGTTTTTTTTTTTCTTTCCGTCCTTTTTTTCATTGGCAATAGTTATCTGTATTAAATCTGTATCATTGCTGAGCTTACTATAACAGCTTTTTGCAGATAATTGGATCAAAGTAATTCTGAAACTACGAGGAAAATGTTTTGTCTTTTTACAGTTTTCAGGGTATAATCTGCATAAAGTTATACTGTGGTTAGTGCTGGAAGTTTCTTGACAGGTTTGTCATAAAAGAACACAAAGGGAAAGTACCAAGTACATGAAATGCATGCAGCTAAACGATTTGCTCTTTCTATGTGGCTGTTAATAATTTCCAGATGTTCAGGTTTAACTTGTAAAGGGGCCAGCTATGGGGACATTGTGCTTTGAGGGAGAGCACATAAGTTCCTCTGACGGCCCCTCCCTCTTTCTTGATTGATAGGGTCAGGTTCCTGCATAGTCATCTCGCCTGGACCTGTCAATCAAGGAGAGGTAGGGGCTAGAAGCAAGGGTGCATAGACTTAGGCCCACCTTCGGTACACTTCTCGTTTCCTTCACAAGCAAACAATCAGTTCTTTCTCCAGAAGGAAGCTGCTTATAAGGCTACTTTCACACTAGCGTTTTTGCTGGATCTGGCAGAGTTAAGCAGAAACTCTTCCATTACTGAAAATACAACCATCTGTATCTGTTATGGATGGATCTGGTTGTATTATCTTTAACATAGCCAACACAGCTCCGTCATGAACTCCATTGAAAGTCAATGGGGTACGGATCAGTATTCGATTGTGCCAGAAAAAAACAGATCCGTCCCCATTGACTTGTATTGTGGGTCATGACTGATCAGTTTTGCTCCATTCTTATAAAGCTAATTCTAGTGAGCGCTTCCATTATGGAAGTGCTCACTAGTATGTATTAGGTGCAGGGAGCAGGTGAAACGCTGTGAGCGCTGCCAGTACTCGCCCTCTCGTCTTCAGGGGACACACTGTACTGCTGACACTGTACGTGGTCAGGAGCAGGACGTAATGTACATAGTCAGGTGACAGAACAGCGTGGGCCGGAGAAGACATCGCCAGACCTGGAGAGGAGTGGCGGAGCAGAAGTTTTTTTTTTTTACATGGCGGGGGGTCTGAAATTTTTTTACTATCTTCAGGTGCGTTTTATAAAGCAAAACATATGGTAATGCAATATTTGAGTTAAAGGTTGTAATTTATGTACATACACTTAATGGCAATGTATGGACATCAAATAGTTACCAACTAGGCAAATTGTGTTAGGTTGTCAGGAGATGGACTAGGTCTGCCCTCTAACTTGTTACTGTTGAGGGAGTCTAGTCTGAGTAATGCAAATTAGAAGGGGTTAAAGCTCCTGCACAGCTAAGCCCAAGTTTCGAGAACCTAATCTGACTCCTACAGTGATACTGTAGGAAATGGACTCAGTGGCTGCCAGGTCTCTTCTGAGACTGATTTCGACTATCCACAGGAAATAGGGTTTGCATGGGAGAAGGTTGCAAAGATGTTTTGGGGGGTGGGGTGGCTGGTTCAAAAAATTGCTGTGGAGCCCAGTCATTTCTAGTTATGCCACTGGCCATGAGGGAAGAAAGGTGCATTCTACAATCACTGCATGGCCCTATGGAACTAAAGCTATACTCCCATCACTCACTCATTTCTCCTGGGCCACTGTGCTGCAGTGGTCACGTGTTCTTGACATGACAACACCATGGCAGCCAGGTAAATAAAGCCCAGCTGGGAAAACTGTTGTGGTGGGTAAATACTTACCAGTTCTCCATTTTTAGCTTGATCCAGAGGGTTGTCAAAATTCATCCTGAAAACAACCATGTTAACAGTGAATTTCCTGGCGATAGACTACCTTTTAAGGGCTCGTTCACATCACCGTTAGGGCTTCCGTTCAGTCTTTCCGTTATAACATCGTCGACAGGACTTTGTTTTCCGTCCAGCATAACGGCATCCAGACGGATCCGTTATGCAGGGCCATAGGCTTCTATTATGACGGATCAAAACGGAATGCCTCTTAAAGGTGTCCGTTTTGATGTCCGTCCTAGGGATTCCGTTTCTTTCCGTTTATAACGATGTTTATAACGGAAAGACTGAACGGAAGCCCTAACGGTGATGTGAACGAGCCCTTAATGACATTCATCTCTGCTGTGTTTGTACTCACAAAAAAGAGAACTATTGATAAGTCATGAAAGCATGACTACTTGTACCAAATTACATTCATCATGCTACTTCTTGCAAATGGATTGTCAACCAGGCTCAAATATTTAAAAAATTCTTTCAAGGCAAAAACAATTTGTAATTTTACAAAAACTGTTTAGCCAGTCAACCCTTATCTTGAGCACATACGGCTGCTCAGCTCTCGATGGTTGTCTGGAAACCTCTGTAGTGCTGACAAAGAAATTAATGCTTTGAAAGGGGGAGGAAGGGTGAAGGTCTGTGGAGGCTTATAGAAT
Organism: Rhinella marina; assembly: GCA_900303285.1. Lineage (NCBI taxonomy): Eukaryota > Metazoa > Chordata > Amphibia > Anura > Bufonidae > Rhinella > Rhinella marina. The sequence continues at coordinate 61,025 of ONZH01003367.1, forward strand.
TCCATAAACAAGAAATAACCAGCAATCTAATCTGTGACAGCCTAAGCTTTTCGTTTTGTATGTCAGGTGTTTTAAGCTGCAGAAAGGAAATCTATGGGAGAAAATTTACAGGCAATGAGAGGAAAAAATGCCAGACCCACAATATACCGCTAGTTTAAAAAAACACACAATGCACCTCTAAATACTAATTTCTCATAGATCCCCCCCCACATGATGGAACTTTTTTTAACAAAAATGCACCAAAAACCAGACCACTTTTGCTACAGTAAACTAGCTTTTGTCAAACCAGGGAGTGAAGCCACACCTCTCCAGTGCTATTCCAAAAGTGTGGATGGTCAGGAATTCTGCAGTGACCCATTGGTTCACTGCTAAAGGGTTAATGCGAAAGTTCACCGTTGGTGATCAAGATGTTTACTGAAGTGTTAACAATGCACCATCTGATACAAGTGGCTTGTTTAACTTTGCTGTGAACTGTGTATTCCAAAAGGTTGAGTATGGGAAGGAAATGGTTAACTGGTAGTTTTGTTACCGTTGATGGATAGGCTGGTCCTAATTTTCCTCTGGTTACCGAGCCTTCTAGTAAGCAAGAACTGTTGTGTGTGCTGCTGCCTGGTAGGGAAAGAAATCCGCCAGGAAGACTCTTACTGTTAGTAAAATCTGCCAGAAAAGGAACTTTACTGGGAGATAGCCTCTGAATAAAAAGTTGTCTAATTATTGCAGAAGGTTGAGGATCATTTAAAGGCAGTGCTTAGACAAAGTAATTAAAAGCAATGTACACCTATGGCTTCAGAAATTGCTGCCTGTGGCTTGGATTGTATTGCTTCTGGCACCCACCACGCTTCTGAGATGGACTGGACATCTAGTTCTGGACATTGTTCTTCACATCTGATTACACTACCTGCTCTTCTGCTTTGCACCCTGCTACACATTCACCCAACATAAAGAGCATCCCAATTGCCACCAGGCAGTAGACCCCAAGCTCCAGGGAGTGTTCAAAAAGGGAAGGGTTATCTCATGCACTGGAGCAGGGTGAGCCCTTTACACTGGTTGAAGGCCAGATCATCTCTAAGAGTTTGGAGGAATCATTTGCTGATTTGCTGTCTAATCACACTCTACTGCCGGCAAATGAAAGAGGACCCTTCGCCACTCCTGACATGCCTGTTTTAATAGCGTCATGCATTCCCCATGTACTAACAATTCTGGAGCATCTATTCTTATGTCTGTTGTGCCATTCCTTTATTTGCACTAGAAGTTATGAATGAATTGCTATTTGTCTTCAGTAAGGGAACAGAGGGGAGGTAACAGGTTTGGGGGTGTGTACCTGCAGTCTGAACATGACAGCACTGATTGGATAGTGAGTCTGTGCAGATACATGTCCTCAACTTGTTACATCCTCTGTTCCTTTACTAAAGGCAAATAGCAATTCATTCATAACTTCTAGTACAAATAATAAAGGAATGGCTCAACATAGAGACATAAGAATAGATTTTCCAGAATTTAGTACGTCGGATGAATGAAGCTATTAAAACAGGCATGTCAGGAGTGGTAAAAGGTCCTCTTTAAGGTGGATGAGATGGCATTAGCGATTGCTCCTCCCCATACTGTGGAGGGGATTGCGGCATGTAATGGCAGCAGTCTCATTCACTGAGCAGGCAATTGTCGGCAAGGAATACTCCCTTCCTCCTCTTGTAATGAGATTACCTCACAGATAAAGTTTCCTTTGCAGATAACAGAAACTGAGATTAATTTCATCTCCTATTGCAAACTTACAGACGGGTGATATTTTGTACAATTTTCAATGACCTAGTACTAATGAAACTTTAAAATGGACAAATTCCAAAAAAAAGTCTGACTATTGATCTTAAACAATCTCCCTGAACTTTGTTCCATTGGGAAAAAAAATAAAAATTTAAGATTTGTCAAATTGAGTCCTAGTTAATCAGTGTTTGAGCCAAAACCAGGTTCAGGTTGAAACACAGAATAAGTGCAAAGTAAAGATGAGTGAACCGGTTCTTATCAGCAGGCCGTCACCTATGAGGGGCTGCCTCTACAGATGTGTCAAATAATGAAAACAATTGTTCAGCACGCATAGTCGTAAATTGTTTGTGCTCAGTTGTTAAGGGTCATCAAAGTAAGAATATGTATAGTAACCACAGCACTTGGGTATTTTAGCAAATAGATAGAAGGCTTTTATTTATCCATCCAGATTCAAATCGAAACGTTGGCCAATGGCATCTATTTGAATCTGGATGGATAAATTAAAAATCTTCTATTTTCTAAAATACCTGAGTGCTGTGGTTACTATACATACTCCGAGAGATGTGTCCACCTGCTGACTGGCCCTGACGATATCCCGCCTGCACTGCTTAGCAGAGCAAGGACAGAGGCTCTGTGGCTTTGGAGCAGTGACAGCTCTGAAGCCAAGCCTCTGCTCTTGCTCTAAATGGAGCAGGCAGGAGATTATCTATGGGAACAGTTCGTCTTGGGCGAAGGCCGGCTAATGAGATCAATTGATCTGCTCGTTTCTAGTGCAAGCTCTCCATTATACCTCATCTCTGTGTAGGCTCCTTTCCCTGGTTTTAGCTCACAATAACTAAGGCAAATCACTGATCAAACACTGTAAATTGGACCGAACATGTCAGTTTTATCTAACGTTTTTTCTTTCCCCCCCTACAGTCCAGAGACCGGAAGTTGTACGGTGATAAGAATGGTGCCGCCAGCTATGGTTCCACCGCCCGCTCTCTAAACATTGCCTCAACTGTATTGGCCATCCTCTCTTTTATAATCATGATTATAATCATCATCATACAAGTCAATCAAGTTCAACAATGGGCAGCAAGTTCCCGACAGTTTGAGGAAAACAATCAATTTGGAAAGTGATGCAAAGAATGGTGCCATTTTGCCTTTAACTTTTTTTTTATTCCTGTTTTCTCCTTGTAACTAGGTGATGGTCCAAAGACAAGTGTCAACACTAAGTGCCTTAGCCTTCATTAGTTTTATTGCTGGGATGTAAGTTTTCTAACAGCACAGTATTTTACAGTGAGCAGTAAGTTATAATACAGTAACATAGAAGTCACTGAACCTGTTCCAAACTAATGCCATAAAGCCAAAATGATGATTTCTACCAGTTTCTTATAAAATCTTTTTTTTTTTTTTTTTTTTTTCTTAAAGTCCTCTAATGGGCATCTGTCAGCATAGTTGTACCTGTAAAACTGGCTGACCTCTTACATATGTGCTTGGCAGTTGAAGGCATCTGTGTTGATCCCATGTTCGGATGTGACAGAAAATGAAGTTTTAATATATGCAAGTGAACCTCTAGGAGCAACAAGGGAGTTGCTGTTGCATCTAGAGGCTCTGTTCTCCATGCAACTGCTGCTCCCTCTGCACTTTGCTTGACAGGGCCAGGGAGTGTCAATAAAAGTGGAGATGTGGCAGTTGCAGGGAGAACAGAGCCTCTAGATGTACAGCAGAACCTTTGTGTAACGGCAATGCCTCTGTTGGTACAAATCTGGTGATGGACACCCTTTGAACATAATCAGATTTGCTCAAGCCTGTAGGCACAGATTGCTGGCACCTTAGGGTTTCCTTATTTGGGAATGGGAGCTGAGCCTCAGTAACTCCACATGGCCACTACATTTACCTCTGCTCTTGGTGGCAGCTCCAACCCTTACTGATCTAATATTGATGCAATATCCCAAAGATACTGTAGGTCATGACTCATTGGCCTGGAACATGGGTGGACTGGCCATATACCCTACAGGGAAACTTCCCAGTGGGCTGCCCAAGCCCTCCTCACTGCCACAAACTAATAATCTGATGCTCTCAACGACCACAAGAATCCTCCTGACCTCAACTGTATCACAATCACCACAGTATTCAACTATTTTTGTGCTGCACTTTGTATTTGGTTCTGCTGGGAAGGTATGTTGTGCTGTACCATGGTATTGCAGGCCTCACCTACTTCAAGTTACCCTGTCATGTCAATTGGGACCCACCTCCAACATGGGGCCGCTTTTAGTTTTTTTTTTTTTTCCCAGGGCCTCATTTAGCATAATTACAAATTACTTATAAATATGCAATGGTTACTGTAGTGTTGATGTGTGGCCAGATGTAGTGGACACTTTGCTTTGTATTCGTCCTGGTTTTTGTTGTAGGCTTGCCATTGCAATGGGCATAATCCATGGTAGATAACTGCCTGGATAAGATTTGTTTAAAATCTCCCACTTTGCTGGTACCATAAAACACTGAGGGCTTGCCATCACACAATTTGTTTGCAAATCCGCAGTGTTTCTGTCTTGTGTAGGCCTACCTATAGGGTGCCTTTACAAGGCGGCAGGTCTCGGTGCAGAATCAATGTGTTGGTTGCCAAAACGCCATTCAGATGAATTGATTTAAAGTCACAAAAACTTTCTGCAATTAAATCTGCTGCATGTGAAGGTGCCCCTATATAATAGTTCCCTCCAGAGGGTGCCTTAACTCAGGGCCTCCTACAATGCCTTAAGATCTGCCATTATTCAATGGTCTGTGCCATCCACTTCATGCAGTTATTACCTGTTTACAAGTTACAACCACTGTTTCCCATTTATACACATTCTTTATTTTTGTAATTTAAAGCTTTAATTTTTTTGGTAAGGTATCTTCTAACCTTTTTGTATAACCATATAAAATAAAGTAGTGTAACATATCGGCACATGGAGTTAACAGAATGTATATTTGAGCCAAATGAGTTGCATTTTATGGTGAGTGCTGATTCATCTGTACGTGAAAACAATTTCACACAATGTTCTGGTGATATTTGATGTATTTTGGGGGTTTACTGTGTACTGTGATCACATGCTTGGTGTATTACAATTAAAGGAAAATTTACCATTACGTTGAGCACTGCAGTTAAAAATAAAAAAAATTGTAACCTTTTGGTCTTTAAAAGTCCTTCCTATGAGATATTGGATTCCCAGGAAAATGTAACACTAACAAGTTACCTTGTGTAGAAGATTGAGCATAGCTAAAAAATGTCTTAATTTTGACTTTTTGTGGAAGGCATAATTGTCCGTCAAATGCAAGGATCCAACAGGTATTAGACTAAGTCAGGGTTGCCCAACCTGTGGCCTTCCAGCTGTTGGAAAACTACAACTCCCACCATGCCCTGCTGTAGACTGTGCATGCTGGGAGTTGTAGTTTTGCAATAGCTGGAGACTGTGCTCCTGAATTTTAGGTGACCTGCATGCAGGTCCTGCAGAAATTCCACACCTAGAACCACAGGGTTGCAGTTCTTGGTGTGGATTTCATGTTTTGCTGCATTTTCCTTGTGTTGCAAAGGGTGAAATCTGCACAAAGAATTCATAGCATGTCCCGAAGGAAAAAATACAGATATGGTACTCTATTGCACTGTGGTTACCCACATGAGAATCCATATGGAAAAATTGTGTGCAATGCTGTGTACAGGTAGCCTTATGGAGCTTCCCAGGATTTAAGGGTACGACTATCAGCCTGGATAGCAGAGTACTGGTGATCTTATAGAAATAAATGCTGTGAGTCACAAAAAATCCAGCACTGCTGATCACCACTATCCTGGCCATGACACATGGTATGTGACATGGCTGTTATGTCCTATGGTCTTTGTGCACCTCAGCACCATTCACTTGACTGAAACCCAAACTGCAATATCGCTCAGGTCAATAATTATTGACTTCAAGGAAGGTGAATCCGCCTTCAACACATCTTAATAAAAATAAAAGCACTTTATACACCATCTATCAGTGACGTTCCTGTGACAGTGCCGCTGAAGTTTTTTTCTACTTTGCTTCGTGCCCAAAAACAACCACAACTGTGGCCATAGCCTGACTAGAAATTATTCCTACATCCTGTATGGGGGCAGACATATTTCTGGGCTTTCTGATCCCATTGTGGAACACTATACTCAATCTCTCCAGCTGGAAATGATTATGTGAACATTAACTATTGAAAATGCATCCACACCTTTGAATGGCAACCTCCTTCAAATTTTATTTAAGCACATAAGTAGACTGAGGGTATGGCTACATGCGGTGGATTTTCCACTGCAGATTTTATTGCAGACTATACCAATACCTCACAACTTTGCAAAGAGTCAAAGAGGGGAAAATATTACACTATAAGCTAATCTCACCCAGTCCCCTTATTGCACGGGGTTAATAACAGTGATGTCACTGTACAGGGTTAATAAACACAGTGATGTCACTGTACAGGGTTAATAAACACAGTGATGTCACTGTACAGGGTTAATAAACACAGTGATGTCACAGTCCATGGATAATACACCCCTTTCTGCCCCTCATAGATAGTAAAAACAATAAAATAAAAACCTTATACTTACCTTCTTAGTGGCAGCAGCATCACTAGCCGGACATCAGCTTATTTTGTCTGGAGGGGGCGGGGCTGCCCCCTCCCGCCTAGACAAGAGGTACAGAATGCAGCAGGAGGTACGGAGAGCTGATGGGGAGGGAGGGAGGGAGGATGGAAGAAGAAGGCAGTCGATTCCAGCTGTCTGCTTCTTCATGTAACAGACAACTGTCTCTGCGTCCTATGGACACAGACAGCTGCTAGAGACCGGAACATACCTCCCCCATGCCAGGACAGCCACTGCAATCCGGGACTGTCCCGCCGGATCCGGGAAGGTTGGGAGGTATGTATACCCTATTCTTTGTAAATGTTGACATCCATGATGGATAGATTGGATAGATTTAAAATCTGCTCTGTAGGTCAATTTAAGTTGTAGATTTTTCCTGCAGTGTGGTGATGAGAATTTGTATAACTTAATCCTTGTTGCTCATTGCATTTTATTTTATGTTGTAGATTCCACTGTAAATTTCACCCTTTCCAGTTGTGAAATCTGCACATAACATGTGGGTTTTGCTGTGGAATTTAACATTGGGTGGCTATGTCCTTAGGGTTCTATGTTACCTATGGTTACTGCTAATTCCAAGGTTGCACCTGTATACTCTGCTATGGAAACCAAAGCAAGTACAGGTTCAGACCAGCAGTTGGGGTACGGTAACACTGTTAGGTTTCTGAAATGTAGTGAATCCAAAAGGAGAAGTTGTTGGTCCTCTTTCTCTCCTTTTATGATCCATTTCTGATTTTGGCTTTCAAAACCATGTCGGGAAACCTATGTGGCGTTACATTTAGTGGTGTGGTTACTGAGGCTTGGCTGTGTGTATGTAATGGCTCCCTAAAAGCCCCAACACACTAATCTGTCTTTTTTTTTTTTTTATCACCACAAGAAAAAAGCTGTAGGAACTGCTTGTTTTTTTTGGGTGGTTTTTTTCTGTTTTATTCCCTAAAGGAAAAGATTTCAAACAACAGAGCTTTCACATGGTTTCACTGGTTAAAAAAAGTCTCCTGTCTTTTCCCATACACTTTCAGCAAATATCTGGAGTTTCTATTTTATAGCAGGAAAACAAGAACTACAAAAATGCATAACAACACCATTAAAAACCTGTGTGTAAACTAGAGATGAGTGAATTTCTTGAAATACATATAGTACCTGAATACAAATATGCTCCAATTGCTCTGAAAGTTGGTATATGTTGGTCTCCTAGAATTTTTTTTTTTTTTTTTTGCTGCAGAAGAGTGAGAACCCGGTAAGCTATATATAGAAATTAATTATAAAAGCCTAGCTGATGCCAGGAGATGTAAGATGTGCTTATTTTCAGATATTTTTCCATGAAACCCAGTGACGCATTGGCTGGCTTAATTGTGCCCTCCATAAAGAGAAATCGTACCCCAACCAAGGCCTTCCAGGAAGCAAAGGCTGGTAGTTACTCAGAAACAGCTGGGTTCTTGGTAAGAAACACTCAGCTTTCCTTTTGGTAATGTAACTAGCTTGCATGTCCCTTTTGCAGTGAGGTATGGTGGGGGGATACAAGCACAATAAATGAAAAAAAGTCCTATTATGAAAAAGCACTGATTGAACAATTTGAGGCTACCACCAAAAACCGTGGAAAATCAGACAATTGGGTGGGTATTCTGGAAGTCGTTCCCAAATCTTCTCTATGTGAGGGAGCCAAGATGTCACAACTGTATATTCAGTGTCTACAAAACCCCTATACTTCTACGAAAGATTCGATGGCGTTTGTCTGGATGCCACTTGTCCCAGACGTGGAGAAGATGCTTTGGAGCTCCCGGATGCTTCTTCAGTATTAGGATGCAGTGATTAAGATGATATGACTGCTTTCACGTATTAGTACTGAAAGACCCTAAAGTGAGTATTTCGGATTTTTTGAGGAACGTGAAGATAGCAGTAGGTAGACTACTGTACATTGCTAGGAAGCTTATAGCTTTGCACTGGATACAGGCATTTCCTCCGATGCTTGCTGAATTCAGAACCAAAGTAAACACTATGCTAATATATGAAAGGTCAGTGTTTCAAAAGAGAGGTACGGCAGCTAAGTTTAACTTGGCTCCTATGGTTAATTCTAGAGTGGGAAAGGGGGGCTTAGGGTGGGAATTTGGGTTGGTGGGAGGTGGGTTTATATATGATTGTATTCCAGGCAGATGTTTCACTGCCAAGTGCCTTTTGCATTTTGAGCTCTGTTTTCTTGTACCTACCTCTGTTGATATATTGTACACCTATGTATTCTCAATAAAAATGATCTGTTTCAAAACAAAAACTGGAAAAATTAATAGAAGAAAACTAATTTAAGCATAAGGAAATATGTACAAATGCACATACTAGAGATGAACAAAGCAATTCTGTCAATTTGGAATTCCTCCATTTAAAAAAAAAAAAAATGGATTCAACAAATTCAAATCTTTTGCAATCCCTTTCAAGAGGAGAGATCCACACACGAAACGCACATATAATTAAGCTTTCCTACCAAAAGGATCAAAAAGCTCTGTTTTTATAGCTGCAGCACAGCCTTTTAAACAGACTCAGATATCAAGACTAAGGGCCCTTTCACATGACTGTGAGCGGGCCATATGTCCCAGAGCGGCCAGGCCGCCCATGGGCTATTGTAATTCATAATTTTATGAGTCCGGGACAATAGTCCCACGGGCAGCCCGACGTGCACAGCATCATTGTAATCAATGATGCTATGCACTCCCGTGCGCACGATCGATGCCTCTCTGGGACATATGGCCCGCTCACGGACCGTATGTCTCGGAGGACATACGGTCGTGTGAAAGGGCTCTAAGAAAGAAGCTAAATCATTCTCACATCTCCATCTACCTCTTTCAGGACAAAAGCCTTTTATCAGAGCAAAGCAGATGAACTTTTCTAGTTGTGAAGCCTTGGGAGGACCACCCTGAGGTTCTCGAAAGCCTTTCAGATAAAGAAGCTGATTCTGTCTGCTTTGCTCTGATAAAGTGCTTTTGTCCTGGAAGCACTATTATCTTAGTTATGCTACTGAATTTTATGTGTTTTTCACTTGCCGATCTTTCTCTTGATTTGTCTAAAATAAACTGCAAAATATTTAGGTTTGTCAGAAACCAATTTTTTGGGAAAATTCAGGATGAACTCTAAATCAATTTGCTCACCTCTAGTTTGCATATTTACACATACCTCCTTGTGTGTCATAGATCAATTTTCCACTTTTTTTCCACAAATTTTTTTGAGCTAGCCTCAAACTGTTCTAACTGCTTTTTCATAACACGATTTTGCTCTGGTGGTAGCCTCAAACTGTTTAATTAGTGCTTTTTTTTATAGTAAGATTTTTTAATCTATTATTGTGCTTGCATCCACACATAAAGGATCACTGGAAAAGAGACATGCAAGTCTCATTTCCAAAAGGAAAGGGAAACCGAGTCTCCTTTTAACAGAGCTGAGGAAAAAAAAAATTACTTGGTTACCAGGGAGGCCTTGGTTGGGGTATTATTTCTCCTTATGGAGGGTGTTGAGTATGCATGAGGAGTATCGTAAGCTAACATGCCTCTGGGTTTCTGGGAAAAATACATGAAAATCTGACAACTGCTAGGCTTTGGAAAGCTAGTTTGAATATCTTTCCCAGAAACCCAGATTGGCTTTGCCTTGCCTACAATACTCGGTAGATGACACATATGTATTGCCTAGAAATCCAGAGTACTATAGTAGGCTCTTTCTCCTCTCTTTAATTCACCTGAACAAGTCACAAAAAATTTGGGATAGTTGGAATCCAAACTTTTTGGGAAATTTGGGATAAATTCCGAATTGATTCTCTCATCCTTAGGGCTCATGCACACAACTGTTTTAGTCCGCATCCGATCCACAACAGCACACGCTCCACCACACCAGCAAAAATAAAATAAAAAGAATAGAACATGTCCTGTCTTTATATGTATTATGGACAAGGATAGGACAGTTCTATAGAGAGCTGGACATTCTGTTCTGCAAAATGCAGAACGCACATGGCCGGTATCTGTATTTTGCGGATTGCATAAACAACTACAGCTTTGTGCATGAGCCCTTACTGTGAACCTCTTTTGGTGATGTTACTCAAGCTTTTTGTGGTAGTCTTTTGAGACAAAGCTAGGAGTGAGTTGGAAGGAATGAGCAATATACTTCTCTTTCATGCTGAATCCACTTCTGGCTTTGGCTAAAAAAAACTGCCACAAAAAGATTTGCGTGATGCCACACTTATTAGGATATACGATTCATTTCTGTTTTGTAAAGGATGTAGCCCCCACTACTCATTAGAACAGAGTTGCAGTCATTTGCTCAGCTTGCTTTTTTGGGAGGCAGCTTGTCAGGCCATTAAAGTCAATGACCAAAAATGCAGACTTCTGGAGAGGGAGCAGAACAGAACCAAAGTGGCACATGTCTTTTCTACCAACTCTGTTCCTTTATTCTACTGAAAACCGGGGCTCACAGCAGAGAATACCTCCACTGATGTTGCGTATAAAAGTGTAGCAATGTGCTGCTTTTCTCTTGCATCATGGACTTCTCCTTTTAAGTACCACATTGTCAGTAGTCAGAGTCAGGAAGTAAAGCTGTCCATTTGATATACAGTAGGTAACGGCTGACTGGTATTCCTCCCATGCATTTCAGCTGTAAGCATGGTTAAATACTCACATTTATTTTGATGGTGAGAGGGGAATAAGCTGGTACGGCTTGGCCACATTCATCATTTTTTTTATACCAGAAACTGAAATCTAAGCTTCATTCAGTTGGAGGTGTGTACCTGCACAGACTCACTCTATCCAATCAGTGCTGCTATTGTCAGACTGTGCAGATACACACCCCTAGCTGGTTACCACCCCTCTGTACCCTTACTGCAGACTGCTAGCAATTCATTCATATCTTCTAGTAGAAATGGCACAACATAGAGCCATAAGAATAAATGATCCAGAATGTCATTACATGGGGAATGCATGAAGCTATTAGGAGTGATGAAAGGTCCTCTTTAATATCGCGCTGAGAGAAGTAACTAGCATCGCCCACTATTTTAGTTTTAATAGAATGAGTAAAGCTGGCAGCTGGGGGCAGGACTGCATGATGGAAATGCACTTTAGCAGCATCTATTCTCTGGGTTGTTGCTACATAATAGCCTTGAAAACCAGATGGCCCTCATAATAACCTAATCATCTGATACATTACCTTGCTGTTTTCTATAATTCAATAATAGAGATTTTATGCAATCTGTGTGTATGCAATAGCCCAGATTTATTATTATTTGGACAGGTTAAACCTGGGAGTGGAAGTCTGGAGGTCAATTTCACATAAGCATATTCAGTCATTGTGTGATGGCTGTATTTCCCAGACTGAACACTTTTCCTCTGATGTGAACTCACAGCATCATAATACCATGTGTTGTGTTTTCCTCTCTGACTGTGGGTCTACTATATACCATGCTCATGGAAGTATGTGAGTACAGTGCAATAGAACCACAATCAGGCAGGAACACACAGCATCATAAATCATTATGATGCTGTGAGTTCACAATAGAGGAGCCTTGTTCAGTCTGGGAAATACGCCTATCCCACGGAGCATATCATCTGAACTGAATACGCTTATGTGAAATGGCTTTAAAATGTGCCTGAGTTATCACAGTGGCTCAAGTTTTATGATAAATCTGACTTGCATTGACCGAATTCCATTATCTAGTCATCATTTCTTTTATTTTATTCTGTTATATATTGCTTCTATTTATCTATAATAGCGCCATTTCTCTCATTCATTTTTGTACCATTCCTTCCACGCAGGATGTAGTCTCCCCCTTGTGGATTTTTTCAGTCAGCACATGGTCCCTAGTGAGACATATGTAGCACTTGAACTTTATTTTGTAATTTTGTTTCTTGGACGGATATGAACTATTTCCGTTGTGTTCTCCTCCGTTGATGTTGCCTTTTTCCTGCACTTATACCTGTTTTTAACCTATGTAATTATTTATTTATATTGAATTAATAAAAAAATGATACTATTTCAAGTGGTCTGGCAGCTCGGCGCCCGGAGCTTTTTTCGGTTCTGCATTTTCGTTTTGCGCTCCCTGCCTTCAAACAGCCATAACTCTTTTATTTTTCTGTTCACATAGCTGTATGAGGGCTTGTTTTTTGTGGGACAAGTTGTACTTTCCAACGCCACCATTTAATATTGCATATGGTGTAGTGGGAAGCGGGAAAAAAATTCCAAACAGGGTGAAATTGCAAAGAAAACTCTATTCCGCTACAGTTCTACGGGTTTCTTATTTACAGCGTTCGATGTGCATTAAAACTGATCCGTTACTTTCATTCTACTGGTCAGTATGAATCCGGCAATACCTAATATGTATAGTTTTTCCTGCGTTTTCATAGTGATAAAATAATTAGAAAGTTGCCCTTTTTTTTTTTTTTTTTTTTTTTTTTTCCTTGTCAAATCTTGACCCCCTATAACTTTTTGGTATTTATGTGTACAGAGCTGTATGGGGGCTCATTTTTTGCGGGACGATCTGAAGTTTTTATTGATACCATTTTGGGGTGTGTATGACTTTTTGATCACTTTTTATTTAATTTTTTTTAGAAAAAAAAAGCGACAAAAAACGGCAAATCGCCATTTGGACGCTTTTTTCCACCACACAATTCGCCGTATTGGAATTTTTTTTTATATTTTAAAAGTACGGGCGTTTTCGGTCACGGTGATACCCATGATGTCTATATTTATTGTTATTTAGGTATTTATTTTTTACTTATACGGAAAGGGGGGTGATTTGAACTTTTACATCTTTTTTATTTTTTATATATTTTTTAACATTTTTTTTAAATTTTTTTTTTTTACTATTAGAAAGCTCAAATATGGGCTTATATATTGTGGCTTTTTTTTTTTCTTTATGAGCAATTATGGATTTTAGAGACTCAGAAATCCATGAATTGCTCATTTCTTATCCTGGCCTGCCATCTAGTGGCCAGAATAAGAATTGCACTTTGAAAACTGTAATCCTCACCAGCGAGGATTACAGTTTTCATACGGTGTACAGACACCCCGATTGGCCACACGGGGTGTCTGTACACCACCCGGAAGCGAATGCTTCCGGGTTGAAACACAACTAGATGCCGTGATCTTCGAGAAAGACGCCGCCGATGGCGGTAAGTAGCGGCAAGTCTCTGCTGTTAGAAACAGCAGAGACTTGCCGGCCATGACGCCCGCCGCACCCGCAAGCGGGCGCCATGTGCCCGCATTGCCCCAGCGCCGTACATGTACGGCGCTGGGCGCGAAGGGGTTAATATTGGTTTTATGTTTTGTGACTGCCATAGGCTTGTATGCATTTGAGCAAATGGGTGATTAAATAATATCAGATTTTGTTGTTTTATTTATATATTAAGCTGAGTTCCCTTTTTGGTTTTGCAGATAAACCACCTAGTTGTGTATAAACTTCCTGGGTGTTTATGTCCTCTTCCTCCTCTGCCAGTTCATCCTCCTCAGGGCTCAGGTGGTCGTACAGTGGAGGTGCCACATCTTCTGTCCTCTAGACATCATTCATCCCTTAGTTCCGCCTACTGACAAATAAAGAGACCTCCTCAAAGGACCTGAACAAAAGGCACATGTCACGCATGAGCTGACAATGGCTAATGTGTAAGTTACAGTGGGGAGTAGACCTGTCCGTCTGCAGCATTAAGAAATCGTTGACAGCCTTCCTAGTACAGGTGATCTAACATATGGAACATGAAGTTACAAAGGGTGGATGTTAGGGGCAGGCGATGTTGGGAAAGATGATTTTGCCCTTGCAACTCAAGGAGGGTGTGTTTCCTGGACATTTTAACATATCCTGCAGTTCAGTGAACTGTGCCTAAAGGGGAGTGTGAGGGCAAGGTGGAGGATGAGGAGGCAGAGGAGGACATTGGTGCAGAAATCCCATGATTACTTTGATTACTGCTTTGAAACACACATATTATCCTTAACCAGAGTTATAACTCCATACGTCAGCACTGGCGTGAACTGTACCGGACACCGCAAGGACTCAGGGACTGGGTCACTTTCTGCTCAGCATACGTGTGCAGGGCTGGTACAGCTTTTTATGGAAAAGTCGGCTTGGAGCTCTGTACTTTAGCTTAGCACAAGCCATCGGTTCTCTGAAATGTGCAGAGTCAACTACATGGAAAGGAAGGGATTGTAGTACCAGCAACTTAGCCAGGCGCACGTTCAGCTTCTGCACCATTGGATGAGAGCACACACACTGTTGTCTATTTGCAATAGCCTAGGTGATCAATTGCTGTCAAAACAAGTGACGAGTAGGAGGAACATCAGGAGCAATAGACGACATTGAAGTAAATGTCAAGCCCTGACCTTTCATTTGACAGCTCCTTTGGAAAATAAAAGGTGGAATCTGATTGGTTGCTATGGGCAAAAAAGCCAGTTCTACTTTACATCAGCTTGATAAATGACCCCAAAAGTGTTTAAAAACACTATGCTGTCACATGTTACGCGTTTTCATATTAGGAACCTTTGAAAAATTGTCCCTTATTGGGGGCAGATGGTGTTTAAACACACAGTGTTATGGATAAAAAAAAATTGGCTTGTTGGGATCAAGCAGAAATTATGCTTTAATGTGGCAGATGTCTACCCCTGTTAATACAGGTGGATTAGAAGCAGAGAGTAACAGCTGCAGTGGTGGCAACAGCAGCCATACACTATGGAACATAATTGTAGGTAGGCAGACAACAGCAGTGGCATAATGGTAGCAGCAACGGCCATACAGAACATAACATAATGGTAAGCAGACAGGCAGTGGCATGATGGCTTCAGCAGCATACATACGGTATGGAATATAATGTTAGGCAGACAGGCAGTGGCAGTGTAATGATGGCAGCAGCAGCAACATACATACAGTACAGAACATGATGATAGGATACAAACAGCGCCAGTGTCAAGGGTCAAGCTCTTCATCAGTCTCAACTGGAAGTCTGTGAAAATCCTCATGGATTCATGTCTTGTTCATTTTCAAAGTTTAATTTCAAAGTGATGTTTTGGACACTGGTGGAGGAAAACTTTGTTTGAGAGTCACTATGTCACCTGCTGCGCTGAAAACTCTCTCTGTGATGCCACTGTAGGCTGAGCAAGAGAGGACAGAGAGAGCATACTGGACTCGTTCCAGTTACTGTTCCAGTGTGCCTAGCCAGAAGTCCGTAGGTCAGGGAATGTGTGTCGGAGATAAGACTGACCCTAGGTGTTCTGTTAGTACATCTCTGTTTGCTGATGATAGAGATATGAGATGCTGGGATGTGGGGATGTGACTCTGCTGAGGGTGGAAAGGGGTCACCTGGTCAGACACATGGGTTACAAGCATCTGCTCACCGCAAGCTGGAAAGGCCACTTTTACACTAGCGGCAGCACAGATATGGTGGGTGAAGGGTCCCGCCGGATCCATGCTGCCGCAGGTGCATGTGTGGGGCCGGAACCTTGCTCCGGCCCCACACGTGTTAGACACAGTCTCACTAGCATACATACATACATACACTTACACATACAGTACAGACCAAAAGTTTGGACACACCTTCTCATTCAAAGAGTTTTCTGTATTTTCATGACTATGAAAATTGTAGATTCACACCGAAGGCATCAAAACTATGAATTAACACATGTGGAATTATATACTTAACAAAAAAGTGTGAAACAACTGAAAATATGTCTTATATTCTAGGTTCTTCAAAGTAGCCACCTTTTGCTTTGATTACTGCTTTGCACACTCTTGGCATTCTCTTGATGAGCTTCAAGAGGTAGTCACCTGAAATGGTTTTCACTTTACAGGTGTGCCCGGTCAGGTTTAATAAGTGGGATTTCTTGCCTTATAAATGGGGTTGGGACCATGAGTTGTGTTGGGCAGAAGTCAGGTGGATACACTGCTGATAGTCCTACTGAATAGACTGTTAGAATTTGTATTATGGCAAGAAAAAAGCAGCTAAGTAAAGAAAAACGAGTGGCCATCATTACATCATTACTTATTACAATTAGAAATGAAGGTCAGTCAGTCCGAAAAATTGGGAAAACTTTGAAAGTGTCCCAAAGTGCAGTCGCAAAAACCATCAAGCTCTACAAAGAAACTGGCTCACATGAGGACCGCCCCAGGAAAGGAAAACCAAGAGTCACCTCTGCTGCGGAGGATAAGTTCATCCGAGTCACCAGCCTCAGAAATGGCAGGTTAACAGCAGCTCAGATTAGAGACCAGGTCAATGCCACACAGAGTTCTAGCAGCAGACACATCTCTACAACAACTGTTAAGAGGAGACTGTGTGCAGCAGGCCTTCATGGTAAAATAGCTGCTAGGAAACCACTGCTAAGGACAGACAACAAGCAGAAGAGACTTGTTTGGGCTAAAAAACACAAGGAATGGACATTAGACCAGTGGAAATCTGTGCTTTGGTCTGATGAGACCAAATTTGAGATCTTTGGTTCCAACCACCATGTCCCTGTGCGACGCAGAAAAGGTGAACGGATGGACTCTACATGCCTGGTTCCCACCGTGAAGCATGGAGGAGGAGGTGTGATGGTGTGGGGGTGCTTTGCTGGTGACACTGTTGGGAATTTATTCAAAATTGAAGGCAACTGAACCAGCATGGCTACCACAGCATCTTGCAGAAGCATGCTATTCCATCCTGTTTGCGTTTAGTTGGACCATCATTTATTTATCAACAGGACAATGACCCCAAACACACCTCCAGGCTGTGTAAGGGCTATTTGACCAAGAAGGAGAGTGATGGGGTGCTATGCCAGATGACCTGGCCTCCACCGTCACCAGACCTGAACCCAATCGAGATGGTTTGGGGTGAGCTGGACCGGAGAGTGAAGGCAAAAGGGCCAACAAGTGCTAAGCATCTCTGGGAACTCCTTCAAGACTGTTGGAATACCATTTCAGGTGTCTACCTCTTGAAGCTCATCAAGAGAATGCCAAGATTGTGTAAAGCAGTAATCAAAGAAAAAGATGGCTACTTTGAAGAACTTAGAATATAAGACATATTTTCAGTTGTTTCACACTTTTTTGCTAAGTATATAATCCCACATGTGTTAATTCATAGTTTTGATGCCTTCAGTGTGAATCTACAATTTTCATAGTCATGAAAATACATAAAACTCTTTGAATGAGAAGGTGTGTCCAAACTTTTGGTCTGTACTGTATAAGAAATAAGAACTAATAAGTTATCTGTATAATAAACACCCAGAAAGTTAGATATTCATATCATATTTTTACTTCAGGCCCAGTGCCTATAGGAGGACCATCTAACCTTCTTCTGTGCCTGTCTGTCCCTGACTAGTCATTGTATCTGTTTTACCCGGATTGTTTCTTAAATCTGGACCAATATTGTTTGCACAAAGAGTAATGTGGAATAAAAAACAACAACTAGTGGTCGCTTGCTCAATATCATTTTAATAGATTTATAAATACACCATAATTAATGAAATATTTGGACCCAGAGTAAATGGGAGTTTACAACGACAGAATTTTCAGTTTACCATCATCATCACAGATTTTTTTTTGTCCTCAGGCTGCTTAGAAATAATTTTTAGTAAATCTGAAGTATGATAAACTGCTTAATTACTGGAAACACCTAGACATCATTATCTTCCCTCTCCTTGTCAACTTTCTGGGATTTAATTTTCCTCATTATTCTCTGATTTATTTATTTTTTTGTATTTTTTGTATTGTAGCTTAGTAGCAGTCTTTGAGCAGTCTGCTTTGGTTTGTTTGTCAGCCAAGGAACCTGCTTTGTTACTGGAGATACCTTTCTTTTTTAATCGGAGCTTTCATTTCTATTCTCTTTAATTGTCATCTTTGTCTTTTATCACCTAAAGCTTCCTAGTGGTTTTCATTGGTGTGTTTGTGAGCCCAGGAACCTTCTTGGTTACTGGAGATACCTTTTCCTTATCTACTTTCTCCTTAGAATCTGACTTGTTATTTTCTTCAGAGCTTTCATTTTCCTTACTATTCTCTCTTTTTTTGTCATCTTTGTCTTTTTGCTCCTGAAGCTGCCTAGTGGTCTTCATTGGTTTGTTTGAGATTGTAGGGCCCTGCTTGGTTACTGGAACTATTTTGTCCTTACCATCTACCTCTTTCTCATTAGAATCTGATTGGTTATCATCTCCAGAGTTATCTTCTTTACTATTTTGTTTGTGTTCTTTTTTGCAGGTATTGTCAACACAGTTACATTTCTTCACATTAATAAAAGAGTATTTCATTGTCTTGCCATTGGGACAAGTAAGGTCAATGGAAATCTTTTCTGTTTCTGTCTCTTTGCAACAAACGCATTTTTTCTCCATGGACTGAGATTCTGCAGAGTATCTGAAAAGTAATAGAATAGATTTGTATAAAACAATTAAGTAATAAAAAGGTCATTTGCTTAAAAAACTGCAGATATATGACCATATTATTGTGCAGGAACATTATGATTAACAATTCAACATCATATTATCTGGCTCAAGGAGAATCTGTATATTAGCCTTTTTTTTAAGTGCCTATAAACTTTCTGGGACTGCTAGCTGAATGCTTATTCGGTCATCAGCTACACTTGTATGTTGGGTTGATCATGGCTTATCTTCTGCCAGAACAAAAGAATTGGGAGTGAAATTTAGTTTGATTGATCCTTGTTTACCCAGTCGTCATCATTATAAGGAAAGTGAGTACGTCACCATACATATAAGAAAGGAAACTATCCCTGCCATAATCGACAGGTTTAGTACATGGTAATCTAATGTGTATGGTGGCCTTACAAGAGCTTATACTTTTTTTATTGAATTTTCCGAATAACATTTTGTAATCTATGTGGACAATTAGTAATAAAATATCATTATTTAGTATTCTTCTTGTCCAGTACTCTTCTTGTACATTATTTAGTACTTACTTGGAATAGCTTTCACAGTTTCCTTTACAGTATGACATTGTAATCGGCTTGATAGACTTGCAGCCATTTTGAAGAATGATGTTTTCCGTCTTCATCTTCTGACACTTATTTTCTTCTTTCACACCTTTAAGTAAAGCCATGAACAAGAGTAAGAACAATGCGCTGTATACTCTTATAAACCTATCACTTCAACTGATTACCAAAATATTATGTTGGCAAAAAAATGGGTCTACAGGTTTAAATAAGACACGCCAACATAATCATGGCGTTTGCACACAACCTCACCTTAGGTCGTGGGACCCACAAGGACAGGGACAATACATACACATTTAAAAAAAAATCAGTAACACCAGGGCATAGGGAAAGTCAATATGTAAACCACAAACTTTTATGTGTGACTTCATATTAACCGTATAACTATATGTGTGTGCTCAGCTTTATTTTTTGAGGACAAAATCCTCCAAATGGAATACTTACATGTTACACAACATCCTTTTGGATCTTTTTGAATGGTGCCCTACAAAAATAATAATATTTATTAGCCCCATTT
The DNA here is from genome assembly GCA_900303285.1 of Rhinella marina. NCBI lineage: Eukaryota > Metazoa > Chordata > Amphibia > Anura > Bufonidae > Rhinella > Rhinella marina. The sequence continues at coordinate 80,832 of ONZH01003367.1, forward strand.
TATGATTTTATAATTCTTATATTAAAAAAACAGCAAAGATGGTAAAATTAGTGGATACTTATTGCAGGACTTAATGTGGTATTTCCATAAAAACTGTAGGTTAATAACTTCATTTTATTTCCTCTAGGATAAGTACTTTTTTCAACTAAGGCTACTAAACTCAATTATGATAAATTAACATTTTGTGAATATGTAGGAACATGACTAGTGATTGGTTGCATGCTTCCTAAATGAATACAAAATACTTACGGGTACCATTCATTGAGATTGATTTTTGGGCATTTTATTTTGGATGCCACAGTTAATAACTTGTCTTTCTTACGGACACACTCATATTCGGTACAGTTATCTCCAGGAGGTGACCATGTATCTCCAGGCTGCGAGAAAGCAAATGTGTAATGGTATCTGCTCATAGAATTATATGGAGACTTAATAGACCTTGATGTTCATCGGGGTGCTTACTTTGAGAAGATGTGTAGAGTTATCAGGCAAGTCCATGATACATGCTGTTTGTTCACATGTTCCACAGCATTGTCCTGGAACGTTTGTATATGTAAAGCCCTGGGGATAAAAAATATTGGTAACGGTAAGTGAAATGTCCTCACTTAAGATGCTGTATGGATGTTGATGGTTTATGGCTGATTTGTGTAAGACTATACCTGAGCACACTTCTTGTCACATATCACTGGAGTACAAGAGACATGATATATTCCTGTTGTCTCATTCATATTTTCATCACACATACATTTTTCACAGGGGTTTGAAGAAAGAACTGTGGTACCAGGCTAGAACAAAAGAGAACAATTTAGGATGACCGTCAGGATGTGGATATGGACATATTATATGAATAATGAATTATATGAATAAAGAAAATTCTAAAGGATAATAATGCAGTTTTTTTTGTACCTGATATTCTGTTCCATTATGTACACACACATCTTTGGGTTCTACAAAAGGATGTATTCAACAATTAGAGATGGTGGCAACCAGGTAGATTTAGTGATCAATAAATTAATAAGTAGAATTAAATACGAACCACATTTGTAGACTGGGCAGCACTCTTCTGGGCTCATAGAAATCATAGCCTCATATCCAGGCTCACAGTCCTTTTTAGTGTTGGCACAAAGACTAACATTGCAACCTGGCAAGTCAAAAACACCATATAATAGATGAATCAAGATATGGCCTTCTAGTAGTAGTGTCTGTATTTCTATAGCACATTATACATTATATAGATAGTCTACTGTTGTGCATACATTTATGAATTTCCATCTGGAGGCTAATATAAATTTTTGTTCAAGTTTTGATTCTTCTGACTGGTAGGGTACACAAGACTGTATCTGTTGATGTAGTTCAGGTGACTGTCCCTACTACAGAGGACCTGTGAAGTCATCCAACAAGCTGTGTTTTCCTGGCTTTAGCTGATGCTCTGCAGATGAAACTGCTGTTTTCTTTCTACTCTGCCCTTCATTCCCTTAGTGCCATTAGTTTTGGCTGTTGAGGTCATGCACTGTTAAGGGAATATGATGCTCGGGGAAAGTAAAACCAGTGCTCTGAAGATGTTGAATCTGTATGGACAGTGTCAGGGCTGTGGATCACTTCCCATTGAGAATCTAGAGTTTAAACTCAAGACATTGATTGCTAAGGAATAAGGTGCCTCGGAGAAAAGAACAGCAATGGAATTTGCAGGGCAGCAACTACAGCCAAGTAATGGCAGCTGCCATTTATCGAGGACTCAACAAGTCCTCCTTAAGCCATTGTCTATGATGCTAAGCTATTCTCCTTTGCATTTTGAGTTTAACATGGATATTTAAATACTCACGGCATTCAGTGACTAGGCAGCATGGATTAGATAGGTCCGGTACAGAAACAGGCATATATCCCTCCTTAGTGCAGTTTTCAGGGACAGGTAAAGCACAGGATTTTTCAACGCACATCACACTCATTGATGTGTTATCACAGCGGCAGGTCTGACAGTTGCTGTCCCAGGTTTCACCAGGCTAGAAATATTCAAACAACATCAGCATGCAGGTCTAATATACTATGATTGTGACATAAGACAGTCTGAATGTATACATTACCTCCCTGGGCATTCCATCTGGACCAGTACATCCTACACAAAAAGAGACAACCATTAGGGCCATGGACAGATGTCAACTAAGTATTAACTGAAAAAATTATAAATGTGAAAAGCACAATCAAAGTGACTACATACCACAAGTGGACACGCATTTGTCTGATACGGCGTTGTATTTTGTCATGTTTTCAGGGCAGTAGCATCCTTCCATGAAGTCTTCTGTGCTCGTTTTCAAAAATGCATCATTATATCTACAAGATAGGTACATATGAATGCAGAAAGTAAAAGTAAAACAATACTACACATTGCTATAAAGCAGCATAGTACCACATGCTTACCTGGAATCACAGGTACGTTCTACTGCAGGGCCACATGGATTGTACACAAGATGTGAGGAACAGTTCATAGCTAATCAAAAAGTAGATAAACCAAATCATTATAAACCAAAACTACTATTTAAGCATCATTAGGCATAGCATGTGTTTAAATGGAGTCTGTAAGCAGTTTTGACCTTGATAAACTGCTGACAGCTCTAAGATGGAGCTAGGGAGCGTTGTACAAATATATGTTTTGTGAAGTAATAAGAATATGAAGTTTTATTCTGATAAATTCTGCTCTATGCTGTTCATACTATATTTGATGACAGAAGCTCAACAAAAGGTATGTTGTCTGGCTCTTGCCAGGCCCTATCTAGTGCTGCCAACAATTTAGTAAGGTCACAACTGCTGACAGACTCCCTTGAAGAAAAACAATACTTACAGCATAAACCATTGGTACTGTTTCTCCAGTCTATACAAACACCTTCTAATCCGCAGATCCTTGCATAGCTCTGAAGACTGGAGCACAGAATGTCATCTTGTGACTTAGTACAGCCATCACTGACACAGGCCTGGTAGAAAGGTTCGGGGGGCACAACATTGTGACAGTCCTTAAAGACACTAAAAAAAATGACAAATAGAAAATATTACTGCCATGGTATACTTTTAGAAGATTCCTACAGTCGATTTTCTAGCCTGCATTATTCCAAGCAAAATTTTCCACCTGTATTTCACATTACCAGCACCTAATATTACCATGTATTTATGATGCTTACCTGCTTAAGATAAGTGTGCACACCTCAGGGGCATTGCAAGGTTCATCTGTCCAAATTACTTGCTCTGTTGTCAAAGAGGTCGAAGGAAGATAAGAAAGCTCAGTTGATGGAACCCTTGTTGAAACAATGTGGGGAACACTGGACATAAGAGTGGAGAAGTATGTGGGTGGCAATGAAGAGAATGGGAGTGTGGACTGGCTTGGAATACTAGTTGGGGCAGTTGTAGGGATGGAGCTGCATGTTGAGTCTTCACTTGGTGCATTCCATTGCCCTGCCATTTGAGTACATGATGGAGCCAGTTGTCCATTTGGAAGTATACAGTCATCAATCCGATTATTTGAACATTTACCTATAAATATAATAGAGACCATAAAAGTGTATGTACTGTATATATATATATATATATATATATATACTATTTACACACACAACGTATTCATTTAAGATACTTACCACAGTGTCCTTGAGTATTACCAGAAAACTTGCTGATTGGAAGTTTCACCGTGAAGCTTAGAGCATTGAATGAGATGTATGCACCAAGCTCTGGGATCTCCACAACAACAAATATACCGGAGGTTGTGATCAATATACCATTTCTGTAGATTGCTGGATATACTCTCTCTTCGTTTATGTAAATCTTAAAGAAGAAAAATGTTAAATCCAGTTGTGTACAACAAAAAGGTCTATAGCAATCTTTGATTTCTGTCTCAGATATTTGTAGTTAAGCTGCTGGTTACCTGGTTGAATATTCTTTTAATCAGAGACTGGGATTTCAGCACAATGGTGTCAGTTTTGTACATAATGCGTAGAGTCTTCACACAATTTGGGTCATCAGGATTGCAAGAGAAGTTGTCAATGTAAACTCGGAAGTGATCAAAGACTGGAGTTATCTGCTGCACCAGGACATAGGTGCATTGACCATTAAAAGCGTAGTAAGTACCATCAAAGGTGATATAGTTAGAGGTTCCCCAACCACCGCAAACACCTAAAAGACAGAATAATGTCAGAAATTGTTACAGTTTCTAAATTAATTTCAAGCAAACACAAAACTACTAGTAAGAAGCCAGCATAAAGTAAGACGTTGCTAACACTTTACATTGACATTCTGGCTCATAGCAGCAGCCACTCTCATCAAATATCTTCTGGGGCTGTAAGCGATTGGCACAGACCACCTCGTTTATTGGTGCACACTGCTTCTTATTTATGGCTATGTTGTTTCCACCAGTACATCTTGCCTGGGTACAATTGTCTATCATCCAAGATTCATTCATCTATGGAATGAAAGGATGGTTAAATGTTTTTGGTTATAGTCATATATGGCACATAAACAAGAGAAGAAATATGAAAGATATTTCTGAATTAAGGATGGTCATAAATATTATATAGCTCATTCTCATTCATCCAAAATCTATTCCATGTCAGAAAACCCCAGTCATAATACATGCATCCCTAAATCTTTAAGGCCCCAAATTTTCAAGACCGGCACATGCTACTTCAGTATGCTACTCCTATACTCTAACATTCACCATACTCTCTATTCAGGAACTGGTGAAGGCAGAGTAAAATGCCAGTTGCGACTAAATCTAGTTACTATGGCATAAAAATTTTTTGATGCATTACAGCCTGGGATGAAGCTTGATTTTAATTTAGATTTTATGTAATGAACCTAACAAAATAGCCCAAATTGTTATAGTGGAAGGGCAAAAATGCCTAGTTTAACAAACAATAAGAACTGAAACATTCTGAGTGCATATCCGTCAACCCCCATTGCTATGAATCCCCTAAATACAGTCTGATCCCCTGTGTGCATTCAAATTGTCATATAATCTGTCACATGATATGAGTATTTATTATCTGTTATGAAAGGGACTTAGGTCTGTAACACTATTAAGCAAGGAACATGAAAACCACGATGCTTTCCCGACAGGTCAGAGAAAAAGTTGAGAAGAACTATACCTCAAGGCTGGGTTATAAAAAACATTCCAAACTCTAAATCTCTCACAGAGCTCCATAAAATCCACTATAACAAACTGGGAAGAATATGGTGCAATTACAAACCTGACAAGACACGGCCACCGGATTAAAGCCACCAGCAAAGGGCAAAGAGGACATTAATTGGAGATTCAACAAAGACACCAACAATAACACTAAAAGAGCTCCAAAGATTCACAGCAGAAATAAAAGTCCATAAAAGCCCATAGGAGCACTACAAGCTATATACACTATATTGGAAGAGAGGCCACAAAAAGCAATTTCAGAAAAAAAAACAAACATAAAGAAAATGGTTCAAATGGAAAATGGAAAATTGGTTAGGATTCAAGGACAAATGGGCTTTGACTAGGCTGCTCCAATACACTTAACAGGACATTCTTGTGGAAAACCTATTTCAGAGATTTGAGAATGAGAAGAATTTCACCTACCAGCAGTACGGTGACCCTAACTATACTGCAAAGAGGAGTGGTTTAATAGTAGAAATGTTAACTGTATTGGAACGGCCTAGTCAAAGCCCAGACCTCAATCTAATTGAGAACTTATGGCAAGAATGTAGCATGATGACTGCTGTATACTAATGCAAGCCATCTAAATTGAAGGAGTTGGTGCAATTTTCCTAGAAGAATTGGTAAAAATCCCAGTGCCTAGATGCCTGCAGAGACATACCCCAAGAAAACTGCATCTATGATTGCAGCAAAAGGTGGCCCCACACATTATTGACTTCAGGAGGTAAAAGACTAAAGTTGCCTTTTTTGTCTTAATTATTATTTTAGTCACAGTAAAGAAAAAAATATTTTGGACCTTCAAAGTGGTAGGCATGATGTGTAAATCAGACTGTACCTTTGAGGAAGTAATGCAACAAAACAGGAACCACACCAAGAAAATGTATATATGTCTAAACATACAGTACATGAAGAAATTAGTCTATAAAAATGATGAACAGGCCTAACTCAGCAGAAACATACCGCTCGTGGAGGCATGAGAGCACTGCATCCAGGGTTGATAGTGCTTGTTGAAGTCTGGGTGTGAGATGTCTGAGATGTCTTGGTGCTTGTTTCTGATTTCTTTGTAGTACTTTCTGTCTTCTTTGTAGTAATAGTACCTGTACTTGCAGTTACAGTCTTTGAGGTCTTAGTACTACTGGTAACAGTTGGCACAGTAGAACTGTAACATTGTTCACTGTATCTAACCACCTTGCAGTTTTGATTGCATTTTGCATAGAAACACCAGCCTTCATTGTCGGTGGTGTTGTATATCACTTGTCCTGGAGAACAGAAACGTATAAACAGTTACAGTACTGATCTAGGTTGTCCTTGACAGCTAAGTATCTTTTCAAACCTGTTGCATACGAGCCTATGAAAATATCATGAAACATTCACCAGTATATAGTTTATAGATTCTTAATTGTAGTTGTTCACTTAACACTACACTCTTTATGTGTGACATTTAGGGAAGAGCGAAGTGACTTCGACTTCAAGATCCAAAGATGCTTTGCTCCAAAACTAGTTTTAATGCTTTACGGAAATCCTTCTCAGTACAGCATTAAAAAGTATGCGCTTTGGCAAGGCAAAGTGAGTTTCACTGAAGTTTTGCGGGACTTTGGTGAACAACTTCAGGATTTGATTTTTGAACTTGAAAACCATTATAAAACTTGGTTGCAAAGTCGGCTTCAAAACCGAGGTACCAATCAGTAATGAAACAGACTTTTAAAATGTTCTTTAACCAGCTCTGGGCCATTTCCCCCCTTCCTGACATGGCCTAATTTTGCAAATCTGACATGTGTCACTTCATGTGGTAATAACTTTGGAACGCTTTTACTTATCCAAGCGATTCTGAGAATGTTTTCTCGTGACACATTGTACTTCAAGTTAATGGTAAATTTGAGTCGATAAGTTTTAATTTTATTTATAAAGAAATCCAAAAGTTAACGAAAATTTGAAAAAATTTACTGTTTTCTAAATTTCAATCTCTCTGCTTTTAAGACAGATAGTGATGCCCCATAAAATCCTTTTTAATTTACATTCCCCATATGTCTACTTTCTGTTGGCATCATTTTGGTAGTGTTATTTTTTTTAGGACAGTAGAAGGTTTAGAATTTTAGACACAATTTTTGCAAATTTGCGAAATCAACTTTTTTAAGGACCAGTTCAGTTCTGAAGTCAGTTTGTGGGCTTACATAATAGAAACCACCCATAAATGATCTCATTTTAGAAACTACACCCCTCAAACTATTCAAAACTGGTTTTAGAAATGTTGTTAACCCTTTAAGTATTCCACAGGAATTAAAGCAAAATAGATGTGAAATTTCAAATTTTCACTTTTTTTGCAGATTTTCCATTTTAATCATTTTTATCCTTTAACACATCAAGGGTTAACAACAAAACAAAACTCAATGTTTATTACCCCGATTCTGCAGTTTGCAGAAACACCCCACATGTGGTCGTAAACTGTTATTTGGGGATACGCCAGGGCTCAGAAGGGGAGGAGCAGCATCTGCATTTTCTAACATGGATTTTTTTGTCATGGTTTGTAAGAGTGATAACTTTTTAATATTTTTGTGGACTGAGCTGCGTGAGGTCTTATTTTTTGCGGGACAAGCTGTGCTTTTTATTGGCACCATTTTAGGGTACATCCGGCTTTCTGATGACTTTTTAATCTAATTTTTGGGAGGTTAACTAAAAAAAAAAGCAGTTTAGGGGCATTTTTCTATAATTTTTTTTAGTTTAATAATCAAACCAGTGATAACTTACTTCGCCGAGCTGGAGTGCATACATTTTTAATGCTGGATGGAGACAATCTCCATACTGCATTAAAGCAAATTTTAGTGTGAAGCGATGTCGCACCTTGGATCCAAAGCTCGCTTTGATCATCCCAAGTGACATTAACATAGCTTCAAACACAATATGGATAAGGTATAGTCATATCTCATATGTAAATTTTTCCAAATTATATTCTAAAATATTTTCCATAAAGCATTGCATCATATTCTACTATAAAAGTATGACTTTTCAGTATGACACATACCTGGAGGAACCAAATCTCCGTTGACATTGCACATGCATCGGACTGTAGAAAACGATTCAGTATATGCTGTTGATAGTTGAGAGGTTGTTGTAAAGGTTCGCTCCGTGCTGACTTTTCCAGAAGTTGAGAATGTTGACTGTTTAGATTCAGTGGTTGACTTATAAAAAACAGTACTTGGCTGGAAGGTTGATTCTGTAGACATTTTAGTTGATTTAATGGAAACAGGTATGTGTGAAGATGTTTCTTCATGTGCAGACTCTGAGGTTGACATTAAGGATATTGGAGTTTCCTTTGTAGATGTTATTTTAGATGTCACTGGTTTTTCAGATGTCGATTTGTAGGCAGAAGTAAATTCATGAGATTGTGTAGACACTTTGGCAGTTGTGACTGGTTTTCTAGATGTCATTTCTTCATGTGAAGACTCAGTGGTTGACTTATGCAAATCAGTATTCACCTTGGCAGATGTTATCTTACCAGTGGTTTTGAAAGCAGAAGTTACTTCTCCAGACTCAGTAGACATTTTAGTAGTTTTCATAGAGACAGGTTTGCGTGAAGTGGTTTCTTCCTGTTCCTCTTCTGTGGTTGTCCTCCTGTGTACAGTAGTTTCTTTTAGAGATGTTGCTTCAGAGGTCATTGGTTTTCCAGGTGTCGTTTTGTAGGCAGAAGTGACTTCATGAGATTGTGTAGACACTTTGGTAGTTGTAACAGGTCTTCTAGATGTCATTTCTTCATGTGAAGACTCAGTGGTTGACTTCTGCAAATCAGTATTCGCCTTGGCAGATGTAGTCTTACCAGATGTTTTGAAAGCCGAAGTTACTTCCCCAGACTCAGTAGACATTTTAGTAGTTTTTATGGAGAAAGGTTTGCGAGAAGTGGTTTCTTCATGTTCCTCTTCTGTGGTTGTCCTCCTGTGTACAGTAGTTTCTTTTGGAGATGTTGCTTCAGAGGTCATTGGTTTTCCAGGTGTCGTTTTGTAGGCAGAAGTGACTTCATGAGATTGTGTAGACACTTTGGTAGTTGTGACAGGTTTTCTAGATGTCATTTCTTCATGTGAAGACTCAGTGGTTGACTTATGAAAATCAGTATTTGCCTTGGCAGATGTAGTCTTACCAGATGTTTTGAAAGCCGAAGTTACTTCTCCAGACTCAGTAGACATTTTAGTAGTTTTCATAGAGACAGGTTTGCGTGAAGTGGTTTCTTCATGTTCCTCTTCTGTGGTTGTCTTTTTGTATGCAGTAGTTTCTTTTGGAGATGTTGCTTCAGAAGTCATTGGTTTTCCAGGTGTCGTTTTGTAGGCAGAAGTGACTTCATGAGATTGTGTAGACACTTTGGCAGTTGTGACAGGTTTTCTAGATGTCATTTCTTCATGTGAAGACTCAGTGGTTGACTTATGCAAATCAGTATTCGCCTTGGCAGATGTAGTCTTACCAGATGTTTTGAAAGCCGAAGTTACTTCCCCAGACTCAGTAGACATTTTAGTAGTTTTTATGGAGACAGGTTTGCGTGAAGTGGTTTCTTCATGTTCCTCTTCTGTGGTTGTCCTCCTGTGTACAGTAGTTTCTTTTGGAGATGTTGCTTCAGAGGTCATTGGTTTTTCAGGTGTCGTTTTGTAGGCAGAAGTGACTTCATGAGATTGTGTAGACACTTTGGTAGTTGTGACAGGTCTTCTAGATGTCATTTCTTCATGTGAAGACTCAGTGGTTGACCTATGCAAGTCAGTATTCACCTTGGCAGATGTTATCTTACCAGTGGTTTTGAAAGCGGAGGTTACTTCCCCAGACTCAGTAGACATTTTAGTAGTTTTCATAGAGACAGGTTTGCGTGAAGTGGTTTCTTCATGTTCCTCTTCTGTGGTTGTCTTTTTGTATGCAGTAGTTTCTTTTGGAGATGTTGCTTCAGAAGTCATTGGTTTTCCAGGTGTCGTTTTGTAGGCAGAAGTGACTTCATGAGATTGTGTAGACACTTTGGCAGTTGTGACAGATTTTCTAGATGTCATTTCTTCATGTGAAGACTCAGTGGTTGACTTATGCATATCAGTATTTACCTTGGCAGATGTAGTTCTACCAGATGTTTTGAAAGCAGAAGTTACTTCTCCAGACTCGGTAGACATTTTAGTAGTTTTCATAGAGACAGGTTTGCGTGAAGTGGTTTCTTCATGTTCCTCTTCTGTGGTTGTCTTTTTGTATGCAGTAGTTTCTTTTGGAGATGTTGCTTCAGAAGTTATTGGTTTTCCAGGTGTCGTTTTGTAGGCAGAAGTGTCTTCATGAGATTGTGTAGACACTTTGGCAGTTGTGACAGATTTTCTAGATGTCATTTCTTCATGTGAAGACTCAGTGGTTGACTTATGCATATCAGTATTTACCTTGGCAGACATAGTTCTACCAGATGTTTTGAAAGCAGAAGTTACTTCTCCAGACTCAGTAGACATTTTAGTAGTTTTCATAGAGACAGGTTTGCGTGAAGTGGTTTCTTCATGTTCCTCTTCTGTGGTTGTCCTCCTGTGTACAGTAGTTTCTTTTGGAGATGTTGCTTCAGAGGTCATTGGTTTTCCAGGTGTCGTTTTGTAGGCAGAAGTGACTTCATGAGATTGTGTAGACACTTTGGCAGTTGTGACAGGTTTTCTAGATGTCATTTCTTCATGTGAAGACTCAGTGGTTGACTTATGCAAATCAGTATTCGCCTTGGCAGATGTAGTCTTACCAGATGTTTTGAAAGCCGAAGTTACTTCTCCAGACTCAGTAGACATTTTAGTAGTTTTTATGGAGACAGGTTTGCGTGAAGTGGTTTCTTCATGTTCCTCTTCTGTGGTTGTCCTCCTGTGTACAGTAGTTTCTTTTGGAGATGTTGCTTCAGAGGTCATTGGTTTTCCAGGTGTCGTTTTGTAGGCAGAAGTGACTTCATTAGATTGTGTAGACACTTTGGTAGTTGTGACAGGTCTTCTAGATGTCATTTCTTCATGTGAAGACTCAGTGGTTGACTTATGAAAATCAGTATTTGCCTTGGCAGATGTAGTCTTACCAGATGTTTTGAAAGCCGAAGTTACTTCTCCAGACTCAGTAGACATTTTAGTAGTTTTCATAGAGACAGGTTTGCGTGAAGTGGTTTCTTCATGTTCCTCTTCTGTGGTTGTCTTTTTGTATGCAGTAGTTTCTTTTGGAGATGTTGCTTCAGAAGTCATTGGTTTTCCAGGTGTCGTTTTGTAGGCAGAAGTGACTTCATGAGATTGTGTAGACACTTTGGCAGTTGTGACAGGTTTTCTAGATGTCATTTCTTCATGTGAAGACTCAGTGGTTGACTTATGCAAATCAGTATTCGCCTTGGCAGATGTAGTCTTACCAGATGTTTTGAAAGCCGAAGTTACTTCCCCAGACTCAGTAGACATTTTAGTAGTTTTTATGGAGACAGGTTTGCGTGAAGTGGTTTCTTCATGTTCCTCTTCTGTGGTTGTCCTCCTGTGTACAGTAGTTTCTTTTGGAGATGTTGCTTCAGAGGTCATTGGTTTTCCAGGTGTCGTTTTGTAGGCAGAAGTGACTTCATTAGATTGTGTAGACACTTTGGTAGTTGTGACAGGTCTTCTAGATGTCATTTCTTCATGTGAAGACTCAGTGGTTGACTTATGAAAATCAGTATTTGCCTTGGCAGATGTAGTCTTACCAGATGTTTTGAAAGCCGAAGTTACTTCTCCAGACTCAGTAGACATTTTAGTAGTTTTCATAGAGACAGGTTTGCGTGAAGTGGTTTCTTCATGTTCCTCTTCTGTGGTTGTCTTTTTGTATGCAGTAGTTTCTTTTGGAGATGTTGCTTCAGAAGTCATTGGTTTTCCAGGTGTCGTTTTGTAGGCAGAAGTGACTTCATGAGATTGTGTAGACACTTTGGCAGTTGTGACAGGTTTTCTAGATGTCATTTCTTCATGTGAAGACTCAGTGGTTGACTTATGCAAATCAGTATTCGCCTTGGCAGATGTAGTCTTACCAGATGTTTTGAAAGCCGAAGTTACTTCCCCAGACTCAGTAGACATTTTAGTAGTTTTTATGGAGACAGGTTTGCGTGAAGTGGTTTCTTCATGTTCCTCTTCTGTGGTTGTCCTCCTGTGTACAGTAGTTTCTTTTGGAGATGTTGCTTCAGAGGTCATTGGTTTTCCAGGTGTCGTTTTGTAGGCAGAAGTGACTTCATTAGATTGTGTAGACACTTTGGTAGTTGTGACAGGTCTTCTAGATGTCATTTCTTCATGTGAAGACTCAGTGGTTGACTTATGAAAATCAGTATTTGCCTTGGCAGATGTAGTCTTACCAGATGTTTTGAAAGCCGAAGTTACTTCTCCAGACTCAGTAGACATTTTAGTAGTTTTCATAGAGACAGGTTTGCGTGAAGTGGTTTCTTCATGTTCCTCTTCTGTGGTTGTCTTTTTGTATGCAGTAGTTTCTTTTGGAGATGTTGCTTCAGAAGTCATTGGTTTTCCAGGTGTCGTTTTGTAGGCAGAAGTGACTTCATGAGATTGTGTAGACACTTTGGCAGTTGTGACAGGTTTTCTAGATGTCATTTCTTCATGTGAAGACTCAGTGGTTGACTTATGCAAATCAGTATTCGCCTTGGCAGATGTAGTCTTACCAGATGTTTTGAAAGCCGAAGTTACTTCCCCAGACTCAGTAGACATTTTAGTAGTTTTTATGGAGACAGGTTTGCGTGAAGTGGTTTCTTCATGTTCCTCTTCTGTGGTTGTCCTCCTGTGTACAGTAGTTTCTTTTGGAGATGTTGCTTCAGAGGTCATTGGTTTTCCAGGTGTCGTTTTGTAGGCAGAAGTGACTTCATTAGATTGTGTAGACACTTTGGTAGTTGTGACAGGTCTTCTAGATGTCATTTCTTCATGTGAAGACTCAGTGGTTGACTTATGAAAATCAGTATTTGCCTTGGCAGATGTAGTCTTACCAGATGTTTTGAAAGCCGAAGTTACTTCTCCAGACTCAGTAGACATTTTAGTAGTTTTCATAGAGACAGGTTTGCGTGAAGTGGTTTCTTCATGTTCCTCTTCTGTGGTTGTCTTTTGTATGCAGTAGTTTCTTTTGGAGATGTTGCTTCAGAAGTCATTGGTTTTCCAGGTGTCGTTTTGTAGGCAGAAGTGACTTCATGAGATTGTGTAGACACTTTGGCAGTTGTGACAGGTTTTCTAGATGTCATTTCTTCATGTGAAGACTCAGTGGTTGACTTATGCAAATCAGTATTCGCCTTGGCAGATGTAGTCTTACCAGATGTTTTGAAAGCCGAAGTTACTTCCCCAGACTCAGTAGACATTTTAGTAGTTTTTATGGAGACAGGTTTGCGTGAAGTGGTTTCTTCATGTTCCTCTTCTGTGGTTGTCCTCCTGTGTACAGTAGTTTCTTTTGGAGATGTTGCTTCAGAGGTCATTGGTTTTCCAGGTGTCGTTTTGTAGGCAGAAGTGACTTCATTAGATTGTGTAGACACTTTGGTAGTTGTGACAGGTCTTCTAGATGTCATTTCTTCATGTGAAGACTCAGTGGTTGACTTATGAAAATCAGTATTTGCCTTGGCAGATGTAGTCTTACCAGATGTTTTGAAAGCCGAAGTTACTTCTCCAGACTCAGTAGACATTTTAGTAGTTTTCATAGAGACAGGTTTGCGTGAAGTGGTTTCTTCATGTTCCTCTTCTGTGGTTGTCTTTTTGTATGCAGTAGTTTCTTTTGGAGATGTTGCTTCAGAAGTCATTGGTTTTCCAGGTGTCGTTTTGTAGGCAGAAGTGACTTCATGAGATTGTGTAGACACTTTGGCAGTTGTGACAGGTTTTCTAGATGTCATTTCTTCATGTGAAGACTCAGTGGTTGACTTATGCAAATCAGTATTCGCCTTGGCAGATGTAGTCTTACCAGATGTTTTGAAAGCCGAAGTTACTTCCCCAGACTCAGTAGACATTTTAGTAGTTTTTATGGAGACAGGTTTGCGTGAAGTGGTTTCTTCATGTTCCTCTTCTGTGGTTGTCCTCCTGTGTACAGTAGTTTCTTTTGGAGATGTTGCTTCAGAGGTCATTGGTTTTCCAGGTGTCGTTTTGTAGGCAGAAGTGACTTCATTAGATTGTGTAGACACTTTGGTAGTTGTGACAGGTCTTCTAGATGTCATTTCTTCATGTGAAGACTCAGTGGTTGACTTATGAAAATCAGTATTTGCCTTGGCAGATGTAGTCTTACCAGATGTTTTGAAAGCCGAAGTTACTTCTCCAGACTCAGTAGACATTTTAGTAGTTTTCATAGAGACAGGTTTGCGTGAAGTGGTTTCTTCATGTTCCTCTTCTGTGGTTGTCTTTTTGTATGCAGTAGTTTCTTTTGGAGATGTTGCTTCAGAAGTCATTGGTTTTCCAGGTGTCGTTTTGTAGGCAGAAGTGACTTCATGAGATTGTGTAGACACTTTGGCAGTTGTGACAGGTTTTCTAGATGTCATTTCTTCATGTGAAGACTCAGTGGTTGACTTATGCAAATCAGTATTCGCCTTGGCAGATGTAGTCTTACCAGATGTTTTGAAAGCCGAAGTTACTTCCCCAGACTCAGTAGACATTTTAGTAGTTTTTATGGAGACAGGTTTGCGTGAAGTGGTTTCTTCATGTTCCTCTTCTGTGGTTGTCCTCCTGTGTACAGTAGTTTCTTTTGGAGATGTTGCTTCAGAGGTCATTGGTTTTCCAGGTGTCGTTTTGTAGGCAGAAGTGACTTCATTAGATTGTGTAGACACTTTGGTAGTTGTGACAGGTCTTCTAGATGTCATTTCTTCATGTGAAGACTCAGTGGTTGACTTATGAAAATCAGTATTTGCCTTGGCAGATGTAGTCTTACCAGATGTTTTGAAAGCCGAAGTTACTTCTCCAGACTCAGTAGACATTTTAGTAGTTTTCATAGAGACAGGTTTGCGAGAAGTGGTTTCTTCATGTTCCTCTTCTGTGGTTGTCTTTTTGTATGCAGTAGTTTCTTTTGGAGATGTTGCTTCAGAAGTCATTGGTTTTCCAGGTGTCGTTTTGTAGGCAGAAGTGACTTCATGAGATTGTGTAGACACTTTGGCAGTTGTGACAGATTTTCTAGATGTCATTTCTTCATGTGAAGACTCAGTGGTTGACTTATGCATTTCAGTATTTGTCTTGGCAGATGTAGTTTTACCAGAAGTTTTGAAAGCAGAAGTTACTTCTCCAGACTCAGTAGACATTTTAGTAGTTTTCATAGAGACAGGTTTGCGTGAAGTGGTTTCTTCATGTTCCTCTTCTGTGGTTGTCTTTCTGTATGCAGTAGTTTGTTTTGGAGATGTTGCTTCAGAAGTCATTGGTTTTCCAGGTGTCGTTTTGTAGGCAGAAGTGACTTCATGAGATTGTGTAGACACTTTTGCAGTTGTGATAGGTTTTCTAGATGTCATTTCTTCATGTGAAGACTCAGTGGTTGACTTATGCATATCAGTATTCGCCTTGGCAGATGTAGTCTTACCAGATGTTTTGAAAGCGGAAGTTACTTCCCCAGACTCAGTAGACATTTTAGTAGTTTTCGCGGAGACAGGTTTGTGTGAAGTGGTTTCTTCGTGTTCCTTTTCTATGGTTGTCCTCCTGTGTAGAGTAGTTTCTTTTGGAGATGTTGCTTCAGAGGTCATTGGTTTTCCAGGTGTCGTTTTGTAGGCAGAAGTGACTTCATGAGATTGTGTAGACACTTTGGTAGCTGTGACAGGCCTTCTAGATGTCATTTCTTCATGTGAAGACTCAGTGGTTGACTTATGCAAATCTGTATTCGCCTTGGCAGATGTTATCTTACCAGTGGTTTTGAAGGCAGAAGTTACTTCCCCAGAATCAGTAGACATTTTAGTAGTTTTCATAGAGACAGGTTTGCGTGAAGTGGTTTCTTCATGTTCCTTCTCTGTGGTTGTCCTCCTGTGTGCAGTAGTTTCTTTTGGAGATGTTGCTTCAGAAGTCATTGGTTTTCCAGGTGTCGTTTTGTAGGCAGAAGTGACTTCATGAGATTGTGTGGACACTTTGGCAGATGTGACAGGTTTTCTAGATGTAATTTCTTCATGTGAAGACTCAGTGGTTGACCTTCTGTGTGTAGTATGTTCTTTTGGAGATGTTGTTTCTGATGTCATTGGTTTTGTAATTGTTGTTTTGTAGGCCGAGGTCACTTCTCCTGATTCAGACATTTTAGTTGTTTTTATTGAATAAAATTTTTGTGAAGTAGTAGATACTTTTTCAATTGTAGTTGAAATTGCTCTTTGTGTATTAACTGATGTTGTAGTTTCAATACTTTTTTCAAGAGGTTCAGTAAATGGAACAGTTGATTTTGTTTTCTTTGGCGTGTATGTATAGATCTCTTCATCAGTTGTTAACTTTCCAAAATCTGTAGTTGACTCATATGGTGAGGTAGGCAGCAGCGTGACCCTGTTCTTTGTTGTCTGGGGAAGACTAGTAGTAGCTTTTAAAGTTGTTATTAAATGTGTAGTGCTTAGTGAGTGTTTAGTTGAAGTAGGTATTCCCTCTGTTGATGCACATCCAGAACAACAGTAAACACGTATTTTATAATTGTAACAATAAGGAAATGGGCCCGTTTGTTCCTCATTCCGACAAACAAAACCGTTACTGATGTTGCACTGCACGTTTTGTTGAAGTTCTTCCAGGGAGAAATCTGGAAGATCAGCAGATCTACACTGAATATCGGAAGGCTCTTGGCAGATTTTAAATCCAGAATTTTTTATGTTTTCGTAAGTTTCAAAATCTCCATTTGTATCAGAATTAGGAAAGCTTACATCAAACCACTGAGACCACTCACAGACTGGCACACAATTCACTTTACTAGAAGTTGTTGGTAAACCAGTTATATGTGTGCTATATTTAGTTGATTGCTGAAAAGTTAAGGGTAGTTTAGTTGTGTGAGCCTCCATTTTGGTAGTTTTTGGCAATTGTGTTGTTCTTGTGAATTCAGGTGTTTCAAAATGTTTGGTTGAGTGAATATTTGCAGTTGAAGGAGCAAGGGTGGTAGATCGTTCACAGTCCTCCATAGAGCAACAAAGAATTTGTATTTGGTAGTTGTAACAAAGTGGAAAGTTCTTGTCCTGATCTCTGTTATTGCAAATTAGACCATGAGTCACATTACATGTTACTTTTTGGCCAACTTCTTCAATAGTTTTATCTGGGAAATTTTCAGCTCTGCACTTAATGTCCTCTGGTTTTGAGCATATGTTGTTTCCAGCAGCTCTAATGTTCTCTATTGTTTCAAAGTCTCCATCCGAATTTATAACGCTGGGGAAATGTACATCCATCCACGGTGTCCAAGTGCACATTTCTTTCTTACATGGAGTGTTGTGAGTAGTTGCTTGAGGTTTGGTTGTAGAAGGCTTGACGGTTTCTGTGACTGACTTTATAGTAGATGTTCTAGGTGTAGTTTTTTCAGATGATATTACATTTAATGTCCCTGTTGGTGGTATTGATGTTGTGATTGTAGTCTTTAGGGATTTTGATGTCAAAGGGGTATTTGGAGAAGAAGTAACAAAAGGTGTTGGAGAGGCAGAAGATTCGTCACATGGAACAAAGGTGCAGCAGAGAATACGGAGCTCATAATTAAAGCATAGTTGAGAGAACTGGTCTCGATTGTAACATACAAGTCCCACTGATGTATTGCATTGTATTATCTGGCCTAAGTCTGCAACTGAGATTTTGGGAAACTTTTGTGCTCGACATTCCACTTGAGAAGGGATTTTACATACAGAATAGCCCTTATTTCTGATATTATCAAAGGTTTCAAAATCTCCTTCATTTTCTCCATACTTGGGACAGGTGACATCATACCATGGTGACCACTTGCACACTTCTTTGAGGCAGGATACAGAAGTTGATGACATTGGCTCTGCACATGAAATAATTAAATTAGGTAAATTAACAGTATAATATACAAACATTTTATAGCCAGCAAAATACATGCCATACTTATAGCTAGGTTTTCCTTTACTCAGGGCAAAGGTTCAGTTCACTACCCTAAGCCGATATCTACCCTGGTAAAGACACATGGGGTAATTTATCAAACTGGTTTAAAGTAGAACTGGCTTAGTTGCCCATAGCAACCAATCAGATTCCAACTTTCATTTTTGACAGCGCCTTTGGAAAATGAAAGGTGGAATCTGATTGGTTGCTATGGGCACCTAAGCCAGTTTTACTTTACACTAGTTTGATAAATGACCCAAAAGTGACTTATTGGTGCCCTAGCACCCAAAACCCAAAGGTAAGGATTTCTCATCCCTAGTTACGCACCTGACATGAGTAAAAAAACATTTGTGGGTCTACCGAAATTTAAAACAAAGTAAGAATTATCCTTTTTTTTCTACATATACTGTACAGTGGAAATGGTCTGAATCAATAGTGTTCAATAGTAAAAACTGTGGCCTAGATTTAATAATCCAATAGATGGAGTAAGCTTAGACAGACTGTCTAGACCTGCCCCAGTTTAACAGAGGGGCTTAGGCTGGATGATAAATCTTGTTCAGTGATAAACACTTTTCCCTGACTCTGTACCAATCATTGGTTGGCTTACTTTGAGACAAATTTGTACTCCCGAACTGTGCAATTTTAGTGCAAAGTGTATTTGGCTCCACCTTTTTCCCATGAAGCTAACCCCCCCCCCCTATTTTCAAAAGTACAATTCTTAAAAGGGGTTGGCCAGTTTATTTTATTAAGTACCTATCTTCAGAATAGGTCATCAATATAAGATCATAGCACCCCCACCGATCAGCTGCTTGAAGAGAATACATGAGATCAGCTGTTTACCTGCTGCCCGTCGACATTACAGTTGTGAGAAGGTGCAATTGCAGCTCCTTCTTCCACATTCATATACATATATACATATACATACATATAAGGTATATTTCCAATGTTACAGTCTTACACTTTACACACTTTACCCTTTGCCCCATAATACCTGGTGTGGAGATATTCAATGGGATTTTACTGGTTGTATCAAAATGGAAGGTTGTGGCAGGCATCTCAGTGGTGGGAACACACGGGTAGACATTTCTTGCGATGGTTCCATTGAATGAGCATGTGGCTGTAATGCATCCTCCAATTCCATCAGTAGTGTTGTAAATGACATCTCCGTAGTTATACTTCATCTTTCCATAGTAACAGTAACATGCTGTGAATTTAAAAAGCACTTTAAAAATCTGAAATTCTTAACATATATATATGTTACATTTGTTATTTAACATGGTAGCCTTTGAAGCCTGCACCCCTTATAGCTGCATCCCTGGCTTTTCTCATGGAAAGGCTTGCTTGTTTGAAATAACAATATATTAATGTTAAGAATGTTGACAATGGAGCACTTACCTCTCTCATCCATCTGACAGCGACGTCCTTTCTTTGTGCAAATACTGAAAAATAAATAAAAATTTTTAAGATGGTAACCACTCAACAAGAAAAAATTATGTACTCTCAAATATAGCCGGTAAATACCATGATTCACAGTTCTTGTAAGAGGGAACCATATCTCCAACACTGTAACGTTTTCCATCGTCGTCATAACACCCACAATTTGCCTGAGCAACACACTTCATAATGTCTTCATCAAAGAAGGGTCGTTCCTTCGGGCATTTTGGATAACATCCTAAGAGAGAATATAATATAGCAAGAATTATATACAACCACATATGTTGAGATTACATTAAAATATATGTAAATGGTGTGAATGGTCAACATGTAATACAGCATTGTGTGGCATTCCACAGCTTCCCTCAGAGATAATAGCTAAGTGTGAAAGATTCCAGCAACTGGACCCATGATGATTAATAGGTCATCCATGGGAACTGTCTTTGAGTAGAGGTTGTATTAATGGGTCAACTCCTGCTTTGAACATGAGAGAACTGTCTGAATATGCAGTGCTCCACCTGACCACTGCAAAGGATTAATCTTATGTTACTGAGTTAAATGTGATTTCATGTTAAAGCACTTATTTCTCCATGAACTCTGTACATGTTATAAGAATGTATGGGCAATATATGGTTAATTAGCAGTTTGAAATAGGTCACCAAGGTGATGGACCTTGTCCACTTCCTGGTTAGTGGAGTCTGACTTGAGCAGAGATACAGGAAGGATGTGTGTGTGTGTATCAGCTACTGCAGACTAGGCCCAAGTCTAGAAATTCATCCTTTTTGAGCTGCTAAAGCCACTTTGTCAATCAGAGAAACAGAGCAGCTATCTTATAAAGTCTAGGACCATCCAGGCTGTGCAGGATAATGACAGTAAGGTACAGGTCGTTTATGGTAAAATAGACTTTACTGCTATGAATAGGGAATATTGTTCCAACACCTGCCACACTTTGAGATGGACTGGTCATCCAGATCTTATATCTGCACCTCTTAGCCCATGAGTTACAGGAACAATATAACATGTCTGTGGTCAACTTGGAGAGATAAAAAATTGTCCTTAGAGAGAGAGAGAGAGAGAGAGAAAGAGAGAGAGTACTACCACCACCATCTTTGTTGCCACCCATACATAGTCATTGGGGGCCTATTCTTCTGTGCTGTACCTCAAAACTGTGCCTTTTGCTGCTGTATGAACTACTACTCCCATTATCAATTCAGTAAAGAAGAACTTTATTTATTGCAACTAATGGGTCTCTAACATTCACTGCGCAGCCCAGGGAATGCCAGGAAACACAACCACCATCATAGCCACTACCACTTCTCCCATCTTCCCCTCAGGGTTGCCTCATATAGAAGATTGAATAGTAAATTAAACTAGTCCAGTACAAAATAGGGTATATTCCAGGTAAATGTACCTTCTAATCCAGGCAGTGTGTTCATGCAGTGGCCACTAGGGTTCCTACAGGTCTTCATGCAGGGAGCTCCACAAGGCTTATAATGCCACTCACATTCTCCTTCAGGGTTATAGTAATCACAAAATAGAGCTGGAAATAATAACATTGCATTAATTAAATCCTAAACATTACAGTATATGTTAAACACAATTTTTTTTACTAGAAAACTTTGATTTCTAGAATATTTGTTTTAGCGGTCAACAACTTACGGCATATATCAGGGGTTCTCCATGAAACACAAATTCCTGCTTGACTACAGGCAGCGGCATAAGCAGCAACAGCGGTACAATAGCATTCACAGTCCCCACCAGAATCACAAGCACATGTGTCTTGGACACATGCATCATGATAAGGAGTAGGATCAACCTAAAATGAAATAGAATTAGAAGATTGTAGTTCTTTGCTACTGGATGGAGAAACTCCACATAAAAACTGAAACATGTCTTACCTTGGAATGACACTTGGAGAAGGTTGAGCCCATGATAAGGCTGCAGTGCTTCTGGGACCAAGTCTGACGGTATGGGTTGGCAACACAAGGGTCCTTTAGGGGCAGAGCATCAGGACATGTGGGGGCAGCTTTCCAACTGTTCCCGAATTCTTGAATATTGACCACCACTGATTGACTTCTTGTAATAAAATCATTGGATACACTACCATCATAGTTACCACAAAGACCGCAAACCCGTCCCTGACGGGAATAAAAAAAATTCCTTTTAACGCATATGTAATATGTACAAACACCGACTAGTTATGACATGCATTTCATGGAATTGTCTGTCCACCCGACTCCTTTTCCATGACCCCTGGGCTATTTTCCCATTTCTGCCCAGGTTCTTTCCCTTCACCTAATAGCAAAGAGGGTGAAACAAACTATAACTTGCCACTTTCTTTCCAAGATCCCCAAAGTAGCCACATGGCTGGTAGTATGGACATCCTTGACCATATATTCTTTATTGAATTTTACATAAAATTAATACAGTAGATGTCTGAGCACTATGAGAGGCTACTTACCTTGAACTCAGGGCTTAGCTTGATTAAGATACTCGTCTTCTTGTCCCACATGATAATTAATCCATTTGTGGCCTCGATCACAAGGTAAATACCCATCTGCCTAACCTGGTAGGGGACTTCACTGCCAATATCTCTTTCCACTACTTCATATGACCCTTCACTCAGTTTCAGTTCAAAGTTCTGCCAAGTGCAAGAGACAATAAAATATTTCATTTAGAACGTTTCTGCTGACAGCTTCAAGAGAGGCTTTTACGTTTTCTAAGAACAAAATAACATTAGCGCTTATGGATATGTAAAGAATATTTTGTGCAAATGTTGATTTTGTGTGATCACCACTCAGGATCAAAGAGGATTTTTTTTTTCCTTTTTAGAGCAGTTTGGTTCACAACTTTTGACCTTTCTTAAAGTGTAACTGTTGTTTTGGTTTATTTTTAATATTGTGTAGAGACAGAGATGTTAAACATTGTTGTAATGTACGTCATTAGGAAAAGATATTTCTTTCTTCTAGAAAACATATTGTACAGAGTCTTCTTTGCAAGGCTCTAATAGTGTTGCTAAAGGGAATCTGTCTTCAGTCTGCAGAAGACACCTGTGCGTTACCTGCAGACGCTTCCAGCCTCTTACCACTACCTCAGTCCCTGACTATGGCTTGTTACACACATCGTCGTTGCTCAGTAAAATGCTGAAGACTGAACATTGAAGACAGACTCTCCTTAGTAATGTTTAGTTACAGCTTTAAACCAAACTGACACATTTTACACTTTAATGGGGTTTTCCAGGAGTTAACTACTGACGACCTATCCTTAGGATAGGTCATCAGTATCTAATCGGTGGGGGTCCAACACCCGGGACCCCCGCTGATCAGCTGTTTGGGAAGGCATCGACGCTTCCCATGAACGCCGCAGCCTTCTCTCAGCTTTTCCTAGGCCAGTGACGTCACATCACGAATGGGGCTGAGCGCGATACCAAGCACAGCCGCTATACAATGTACGGCACTGTGCTTGGTGAGCTGAGAGAAGGTCTTGGCTCACGGCAGCGCCGGTGTCTTCTCAAACAGCCGATTGGCGGGGGTCCCGGGTGCCGGACCTCCACCGTTCAGATACTGATGACCTATCCTGAAGATAGATTAAAGACCGGCACTCGCTAAATATGAAGTTTAGATATTTATTGTCACATATTATTCGTGTGACGCGTTTCGGCTAGTCTATAGCCTTCCTCAGACATCTAAACTTCATATTTAGCGAGTGCCGGTCTTAATGTATCTGATTACTGGAGCGTCTCTCCTGACATGTGCACCGCGAAAAGAACCGAAGTGCCGATTCACTACTTCACAACTATCCTGAAGATAGGTCATCAGTAGATAACTCCCGGGAGATGTGGGGCATGACATAACTTTCTTTTTTTTAAATAAAAAAACAAAACATGATGTCAAGATGTCATGATCTCATGATGGTGTCATGACATATCTATCTTATACATTTCTATGTGGTTGTGTTGTGATTTGCAGTCTGATAAGGGTTGCAAGTTGCAACATGGTATTGAATTAGATTCTGAAGCAATTGGAATCCTTACTCAAATTCAAGGTAAGTCAAGGGTGGGCACATATTTATGCATATAATAATAAGAGGAAATATATTTTTAAAGTTTACCCACACCCTTTACTTCATCCACATCTTCTCCCATTCCTTGGTTGAACTTGATAGGTATATATCTGTATTCAACCATACTAACTATGGATCTATGAAGTGAGACACAAATCAATAAGAACATTTTCTAAAACTTACCCCAAGAAAAACCTTTATAGCTTTAGAACAGGTGGCTCCAGTTGTCCCACATGGGATGTTCTCCGTGATGACTCGGAAAGAACCATTTCCAGAGTTAGATAAGCAATAATCCTATAGGAGAGCACAGTGTAGTGTCTTGATATAAGAGGTACAAAACTACATTACTACTACTACTACTATACTAATATACTACTGATACTGATATTTGCAATCTTATATTCTGCTATACAGACTCTCTTTAGCAAGTACATTGACATTCATTAGATTGTACAATATGCTTTTCCAGTACCTGAGTCAGCGTGTATTCACAGTCACCACTAAAATCAAAACGCTTGCCATCAAAGGTGACATAGTGTCCTTCTCCATATACAACACACGTCCTATGACACTCATTCTGTGTGCACTGCCACTTTCTGTCTTTGCAGGTGCTAAAGGAAATAAGAAAAATATTTAACATGACTGACTTGTAACATTTTTTCGTGCACAAATTAAATGCTTTAAAGTTCAATTTTTTAAATATTGCTAGGATTCTGGGAAAAAAAATCAGCTATATAATGAATAAGTATCTACTGCCTCCTTGTGGTTGGTTTTTGTATTATATTTATATATATATTATAATATTGCAAGGATTCTGGGAAAAAAAATTCTTGTATACTAATAGATAAGTCTCTACTTCCTCCCTGTGGTTGCTTTGTGTATTGAATTGTCCTATTATATACAAGTCTAGCTTCACACTAACGCTAGAGATCTGGCAGGCTGTACCGGCAGGGAACAGCCTGCCGGATATGTCTTGCTAGAAGCTTGAAAGTCTCTGTCCGGCCCCATTAAGCAGTGGTTTTCCTCTGTCCAGTTCTTGGTGTATTTGGCATCCGTCAAATATACAAAGAACTGGACAGAAGAAAACCACTGCCTAATGGGTCCGGACGGAGACTTTCAAGCTTCTGGCAAGACATATGCGTCAGGCTGTTCGCTGCCGGTATAGCTCATATAGCTTTCAAGCTTCTGGCAATGCCAGAATGCATATAGAACAGTCTGCTATATCTCTAGCGCTAATGTGAAGCTAGCCTAGCTGGATAAGTTGCATTTTCCTTACCATGTATTACAGTCTTGCTGGATGGTTTCTCCACTTTGGTGAATTTCTCCATTGTGAACACATGGACACTCTTCCTCAGGAATACAGCTGCCATTATTGCTAAGCACAAGGCCGCCCGGACAGATACACCCAGAAGCACACTGAATACTGAACTGTGGGCAAAAAAAGATGGTTTATGGACTGTGCAGTATCCAGGGGTGTAGCTAAAGGCTTATGGGTTCTGGTGCAAGAGTTCAGCTTGGGCCCCCCTTCCTTCAGTGCTTTGCACCCTCTAGAGCTACGCCCCTTACAGTACCCTTATCATGAGAGTATCTTTCTTAACAATGGCCATGTTGTTACAGTGGTACTGTACGTACGCTGCACTGCACACCTCAGGAAAACCTTTTCTTGGGCAAATAAATCTTATTCACTAGCCTGTTTTGGACAATGTTTGTTTGTCTCTCTATGGCTATAGCTATAGCCATTTACACACTGATGAAATCTACCTAACATAAGCAATCCTCTGCATGTAAATTGGCTTTTTTATCAGCACTTTTTCCATTTGTATAGACACCTCAACCATACTATTGTGATATCGGAGAGTACATCTAGTAATCATATAATCTTGGGTACTAGGGATGACAGCAGCTATGGGGCACATTAGCAAAGAAGTCTATGTAGGAACCATGCCTGGAAGAGATCAGCTGTTTGAAGATGCTGCGGCTTACCAGAGACACATTAGTCACATGGGAGAGATTTATCAAAACTGGTGTAAAGGTGTAAACAGATTCCACCTTTCATTTCCCAGAGCTCCCTTATTTGCTATGGACAACTAAACCAGTTTCCCCTTATACCAGTTTGATAAATCTACCCCATGGTCTTTTAGTGAATGGGGCTGAGCTGCAAAGCCAAGTACAGCCACTGTCCAAACAGTGTTGTGCTTGGTAAGCTGAAAGCAGGCAGCAGCACCCAGAGGAGGGCCCTGGCCTCTTCAAACAGCTGACTGGCAGGGGTGCTAGGAGATGGATCATCACCGATCACATACTTCTAAACTATGCATAGGAGTCTAGTGGGCGGTCCTAATCAGTGATCACATGATACTAAAGCGGTTCATGGTGGGTTGGAACTCAGTTCTCAATTTTGCTATAAGGCTACATGGCTGCTACCCTGTCTATATCAGTTACTTACACATTCCATGTCCAGGGTTTGGCACGTTTTCTGACACTCGGCTCCTTTTCCTCCCTTTGAAGCATTGGCACAGTCAAAGTAAACCATATTGTCAGGGCACACTGAGATAAAAAAAGGGAGATGTGAGACTACGATCATATAAAAACATTGGTGTTTTGTGGCATTTGTGGTTCACACAATGATCTTATTTTACAATACAGCCAACCTTTGCACCATGCTTTTCACAAGTGACGCACAAGAAACTGACAAAATGTTCTAATTGGTTACCTGCAATGCTTGGTGTATTGCCAACGCAGTGTAATCTGCCACTCTGGCATGTGCTAAAATGAAGAATATAATTTTTTAGGTTTTTTTTTTTATATTTTATTTGTAAAACTAGAATATACCAATGAAAGCAATAGGACATTTACAAAAATGTACAAACATACTAGGGAGGGGTGAAAAGCAAGGATGCCCTGGGAACAATAAAACTTCAAAGTAACAACTACAGCATCTCTTCAAAATGCCATAAGACCACACATCAACACCATATAGTTATCATCTGGCCTGACGCTTTTACTCACCACATAGCCCCCTTGTCATAAACAACCTCTCCTGGTGGCATTATCGATCCCTTGTAGTAACAGGGACACTGCTTGTCAGGAACACAGGCGCCGCTGTCATCAAGGTAGGTCCCATTTGGGCAAGCACAGCCATCAACAGTAGGGAGCTTGAAGCTGCAGCTGGGGTCGGGATCACTCAGAGAACGACAGGTTTTCTGGCAGGTACTAATGGCGTACTGATAGGTGCTGTTCTTTGGGCAGTTCTTTGTATATTTATCTTGAATTTAAAATACAGATATTTAATATTTTACACACATATATAGCCCTGTAATATTCCATATGAAATTTGCATCATCGGGCTTACAATCTAAGTTCTCTATCAGTATGTCTTTGGAGTGTGGGAAGAAACCAGAGTACCTGGAGGAAACCCACGCAAATACGGGGAGAACCTACAAACTCTATGCAGATGTTGTCCTTGGTTGAATTCGAACCCAGGATTCCAGTTCTACAAGGCACCAGTGATAACCACTCTGATCCTCCCTGCAGCCCAATATATATATATATATATATATATATATATATATATATATACATATATCATCCACAGGTAGTTAAATGCAATCAACTGGTTTCTGTAAGCAGCCATTACACATGAAGGGTCAAAAAGTATCGGTTTCAATTGAGGAGATCCAGCTGGCATAAAGAGTTTTACAGGCAGTGTTCCATGGGAAATAAGTATGCAGGAAGAAAACTGCCCCTTTCTTTCTATTGCCACCTGTAGGAGCTTCCATTTAGGTCAACAGTCGACTCATAAAAGAGTCTTGAAACATGAGTAGGGATATCAGCCTAATCAGACTTATTGATCACTTAGTGATCTCTGACATAAGCTGTCTATTCTCTGGCTGTTTTCCTAAAGGCTAGGGTAGACAGACATAGGGAGTTACACCTTAAGACTAGATGTACATAATCCTCTCATTATAGTGTTATGTATACTAGTTTGCATTCTTAATGCAAAGCTGATAACTGCATCTGTGTAGAGATGGTAAGATCCTATACTTACCACAGACAACACCTCTCCACTCTGTCAGGATCACTCCTTCAGCGGCACAGGCCCGTACGTAAGCTGATAATGCTGCACATACACTGTCCTCACTGTTTTCATAGTTACAGCTGTCATACATACAGTTCTGTGGGAAGAAAGAGGAAATTATTGTCTGAGCCCAAACTCTGTATCATCAGATTCTAATAGGTTTTCAATCAAAGAAAGTGATTAGTGAAATCTCCTAATGGGATTTTTTCCTGGACTTTGGGGTCCACTATAGCTTCAGAAACTGGGCCCACCGGAGGATCCTCCGGTACTCCGGTGGGCCAGTCCAATCTGCATGTTGGTTTGAACTCTGTTACCCTATGTGTGTCACTATAAGGTATATCATTGACAATGCTTTAAAGCATCACTATACTTTCACAAAATGTTGTTTCATTTAATAGAGAATGTTTTAATTAGCAAATTTCTAAATAAAAAATATGCCTGGATCCACCTGAAAAAAGCTGTCTCACTTCCACTTAAGTTACAGTCCTCTGCCTGTTGTCAGGCAAAATCCATTCCTAGTAACACTTGAAACGCTTGAAAACAAATTAATTGCCAAGTAATGGAAAGAATGTCACATCAGTACAGTGCTGGAAAACTTCCATAGAAGAGATACACTCCCTGCTTCTCAGTGAAATGCATCTAGCTGTGCAGCTGAAATATGGCTGAAAGAAACTTTAGGTAAACCCAAACCTAACTGTTCCTTAACAGTTAGGTTTGTACGGTACAAAGAAGCACAGCCATTATTCAAACCTTTTTTGAAAACAGGTACGGTTTAAATAATTTTTCTTAGTCTATGGATGACCAATGTGATATACAAGACCATATACAGAAAGCACAATGTAAGATTCAATAGTATGTAGGATATAAAAATAGAAGCTAAACTTCAATTACCTTTTGATATATTTCTGGATGCACAGCAGCATGACAAGGTGCAAAAATTCCATTGCTGTCCGACAGTTGAGAACACCAGTACTGGGCAAATCTCTCTGCAGTAACCAAAATGACATTTTATGCATTTAATATGGAGTTCAAAGTTACAAACATCTATAAGAAGTATAATTTTGAGCATTTTACTATGTAGATTCAGTCCTAGTAAATTCCTGGTCAACATACCATTCTCCACACTGAGAGAACATGGGTTATCATAACTTTCTTTCACATTAGGGCAGTCTGCCTGGGCCTTCCAAGTGTTGGCAAAACCAGAAGCTGTTCCTTCCACAAGTCCACTGACAGCTCGGAAATCATCTGTTTGGATGTTGTTGAAATCCCCACACAGTCCTGTTGATCAGAGAATAGGATTGTCAGGAGGCTACTTCTAGAAATTTGGAGAACAACAAATGCTGAAACGGAATCTGCAACCAGCTATATCTAATACATCTGCTACCTTGAGATACATTCTCAGCAGGAAGTAGGATGCTTTTCATTCATATGAAAATGAAGTAACGATGGCTCCAAATACACTGAAATGGTTAGAATATTTAGATACATGGGCAGTGTTTGGAAGGCTCTCTTCACATCTGCATTGTGGCTTTCATTTATAATGGAACATCTGCCTCACAACGTAGAACAACAGCACATGATGGATCCTATTGACTTATAATGGAATCTCTCATATTACTGGAAAAAATAGTATTGCATGTTTGAATCAAATTTGATGATATCTTTGATGGAAGGTCCTTATGCAGTATGCAATTCAGAAATGAACTCAGTTACATAGTACAGCTGAAAACATATGTCCATCCAGTTCAACCAAGGGATGGGAGGCGATAAATGTTCATTTTATTTAGTTCTAGCCTTCTTTAAAGCCATCAACTGATCCCTCTGTGACCACCTTCTGACTATTTCACAGTTACACAGCTAGGAGTCTTTAACCTTCTTCTCCAGGTGGAGGCAGTGTCCCTTTGTGTTTTTTTCTTTTGAGTGGATTTTATATGAAACAGCTTTCACTATATTTTTTGTATGGACCATTTAGATATTTACAAAAATTAGTCATGTCACCCGTTAGGTCTCTCTTCTCAAAATTAAATAAATGTAATTATTTTCTCAGCTTAGACTCTTGATATCCCTTATCAGTTAAGTCACTCTTCTTTGTACTTTTTCCAGCTCCAGGTTTCTATGGATTGGTGCCCAGACCTGAACTGCATATTCAAAATGTGGCCCCTTCCAGTCCTTTGTAAAGTGGTAATATCACATCCCTGTCCTGTGAGTTCATGGCCCTTTGAATGCACAGCATTCTGCTGGCCTTAGAAGCAGCTGATTGACACTGTATGCTGTTACTTAATCTGTGGTCAACATAGAGGTGCAGAAATGAAGTTGTTAGGTCAAGTTGAATGAAACTTGTAGAAGTTGTAGAGGCATGTGCAATATATAAATGTTTAAGAAGGAGCAGCAACTCTGCACAAATATCAATCAGTAACTTACCACATGCTTCTCCCTTATACTTGTCGTCCAAGCTCACAGAGATCTGCATAACAGGGTTAAGCTGGATTTGGATCTGGATTCCACTAAAACTCTTAACAATCAAGTAAAAGAGGAAGGCTGGAGCACAGCAAGATTATCTGCAAAAATAATATATATATGATATACACTAAGTGGGAAACTTTGAGAAACAGTAAAATTACGATTTTGGTAGGTTATAGTCAGGAAGTTCTTCTCAATTCCTTTAAATCACATACATTTCATTAGGACTGGAAGAATTGTAACTGAATAAAGAACCAGTCTTCATCTTTAAGTACATTTCAAGTAACCATTCTTGAGGAGAAACTAATCCACACTAATTACAGTAGTTCAATTGTTAAGTAACAAAGACTGATTTTAGAATGCAAATTACAGAAGGTGTACTGTACCTGTAAAGAGAGGTAAACTGGAGTACATTCCATTTAAGAGGACAGTGCCGGAAGATTTGACTGTTATGACCTGTAAAAGGGGTCATGTCAGTGTGTGCAGTAATTGAAGCTGGAATTAAATAGTAAGTCTGGGTTTATATGCTCAGGTTTCTTGAGGCAGTTTTGGAAGCCAAAGGCAGGAGTGGATTAAAAAAGAGTACACTTAGGCCCTGATTTATCAAGAGTGGTGTGTGCTATGCCGGTCTTGAAAGGACGCACGCTGACAGAGTACGCATTTAATTTATGATGAGGTGCAGACCTCATCATAAATTAGGTGCCTCCTCAGGTTGTCTGTGTGCTAGACTTAAATCTAAGGCAACTTAGAGTTGTCATAGAGTTCAGTGATTATTTTCACAATTTTTTGGTGTATTATAATAAATATGTCAGGGCCTACTGACTCGCCAGATCTCACCCTCGACACAACCACTTTTTTGGAAATCTGGTGAGGGTGGCGTAAGAATGTCACTTGAGACTAAAATAGTTGCATTTGAAGTATCAGAAGAATGGATTTTGAGGCTTTTTAATTTTAGAAAACTGGCATAGGTTTAATCATAATTTCCATCTTAGTCTTTTCTTTCATCTGTGTCATAGGTTTCTAAAACCAAACATGGCTTTGGCTTTAAAGACGTCATCAAGAAATGTGAATAAGTAAATTCAGCCTAAACGTAGGAGAAATAGCAAAAGGATAAGAAGTAACACTCACAGTAATTTCTGTGTTGGACAAGTTGATTAAATTAACTAAAATGGTAAGTGCAGGGGCGTAGCTATAGTGTGAGTGCAGAGGTTCTGGTGCTCAATGGGTCCTAAAGGTCTCTCTGCTTTATAAGACGACTCCAGTATCATAAACGGTACATGGTAGGTCAGGGCCCAATAACACAGTTTGTATTGGAGACTAGGAACCTTGGGAACATAAAAAAGTAAATTGAACTAAACCCAAAGGCCAATACTCACAGTTAATCCTTTCTCCAGGGAAAGGGTAACACTTTTTAGGCAGGTCTCTGTGTTGGTGACACCACATTGCGCCAGCTCAACAAGTACAGTAAACATGTCTTGAACGCAGTCCTGAGAAAGCAAATTTCCATAGTCACCAGTGAGAACCACATGAATCCTATATCAGTGCTGGGAGAGCTTTATTGGTTCAATGTTTACTAGCAATATTGACCGGTATTAGTGATTATCACAACACTTTATCATTAACAAACAAACCTATACATTGTAAGGATATAAGAAATAGATACCTTTGTAAAGATGTAATTACATTGCCCATGGAAGTTATAGTGACTACCATCATAGGTATAGATGTGAGATCCTCCCTCCAAAGAACAGTATCCAGCACATGGAAGGTCCTGGCAGCTCCATTTACCTCCTTGGCAGGTGCTAAAATGGAAAAGAGGTAGTAAAAACAATGATTGATACTAACATAGCTATACTATAGCTTTAGATCTACTAATAGTAAAATAGAAAGACATGAAGGTATTATTAAGGTTGACACTGAGGCACTGTTGTAAAAGAAGTTGAAAAGATCTGTATTTTGTACCAGTTTCGGCAGTTTGTGCTGTAGGATTCTCCAGGTGCATATATGGCATTGTTGTAAGTACAGGAGCACTCGCTGAGTGGGATACAGCCTTGATGGTGAACATCATCAAATACAGTTCCTGGAAGAAAGGTAATATATACATGGAGTAAACCCTTATGCTTAGTTCCAAAAATGCAACATCCATGGTCCAAAAGGTCAATGGTGACTGTGATGACCAACCAAGAATTACAAAGCAGCAAGGGAGAGGAAAGTGTTAAAAACGTGAGCAGCGTGGAATTGATAAGACATGATTTATGTTATTATTTTAGACTATTCATTTTGTTCCAAATGTTCCAAAAAAATTAAAAACAACTTAATCCATTGGTAGGCAAATTATATCTACTACTCAGCAAGGGCCACAAAGGACATAATGTAATCAAAATAAGCAACATCCTAGAAGATAGCTTACCTGGTGGACAGAAGCAGCCATCTATACAATGTTCTTCACAAACATGGGTTTGCTCAAAGTTGGAACAGGTGTCAGCACAAGGAGAACCGCACTCATTATACTGCAGATTCATTGGGCAGGTGATCTCTGGAAATCAAAATGTACCCAATGAATTCAGGATAGAAATTCTTGAAAAATTGCTGATTTCTAAAAGAAAATCTGATTGCATTTCTTTATCCTTGGCATGCTATTCATGAGCTTCTTTTTATCAAGAATGTAAATATTTACCACACATATTGTTTCTCCAGTTACTTGGTCGTCCACCAGCATGGGCACACTGTCGGGAGTACTCGGCTAAAGTGTTACAGAAACAGGACCTATCATTTGAAGACCGACAGCTGCAAAGATCTGACATACAAGCTTCTATGTAGGATTTCTGGGGGAGACGTAGGTTACAGTCACCAAATGCTGGGCTGGAGAGCATGCTGACACAAATATCCTTCTGTGGGGACAAAATTGAAAAAGGCAATTAGTAAAATATACTCTTTTTTAATTTAGAATTAATTTGAGATATATTAACCTCTAAGAACATGTGCAGTCAGTTCTATTCTACTACAATCACATATAACCTGATTATGTTGAATCAAAATTACAGAAAAGTTTGCTTTGGGCAATCCCTTGTAGTCTTATGGCCTCCACAAACTTTAGAACATTGTTGGCCAAACTGATTGCTTTCAGTTGGCCAGCTGTCAATATAAACTGTATTGGGAACTCCTGACTCTTCCCTGACAGATGATGTTGGGGGAGAGAAGGATGCACTGAATTTCCGTGCCTGATCCTTTTGTTTTCCCAGGAAATAGTTGTGCCTGGCAATGACTTTCACTTCTTTCCTTGCATGCTTGGCTAAACTGAGTGTATGTTCATGGGAGAATTGGGAGCGGTAACTGTCAATTGTACAAGCATTTGACCACCAGCTTTAGAAGATGTATTGGTTAAGCTTGTACAAAATAAATGGAGTTTGTAGCAGCACAGAAAATCAGTAGTAGAGATGAGCGAATCTATTTGCCGCTTCGTAGATTTGATACGAATCTTGGAAATTTTTAACACCGAAGCGAATCAGAATATTTTCAGATTCGCTTCGGAAAATTCATCTGAAATCTTTGTACGCAAACGCTATGTACACATAATATAATTTGTACGCTTTGCATCTGAGAATTTGTATGCTAATGCGAACATATTCAGTAAAATAGCTTACTTTTACTGTAAATTTGTTCTTTGTGCGAGCCTAGACAATAATACGCTAAAGCTTTGTTCGCACTTTGTACGCTCAGGCGTAAGTATTCAAGGGAATGTTCGCAGAATAACAAATGATTTGTACGCAGCTTTGACTGAATTGCTTCATATTCGTACTAATCCTTTAAAAAATTCGATGAACATTCGGCGAATTGAATTTTGGATGATTCGCTCATCTCTAATCAGTAGCCAAAAAGT
Organism: Rhinella marina; assembly: GCA_900303285.1. Taxonomy (NCBI): domain Eukaryota; kingdom Metazoa; phylum Chordata; class Amphibia; order Anura; family Bufonidae; genus Rhinella; species Rhinella marina. The sequence continues at coordinate 114,869 of ONZH01003367.1, forward strand.
GGTGGTGCCAGCAGTGATGGGTATCAGCCTGTCATTGCCGTGTTATCCAAAATAAAGTGAAAAAACGCAGCACACTTCAGTCTTCAGATGCAAAGTTGTTTATTCACCAAGATAGTGTGACATTTCGACCTGTGTTGGTCTTTTTGAAGATTGTGTGGGTCTTTTTGAAGCTTGAAAAAGACCAACACAGGTCGAAACATCATACTATCTTGGTGAATAAACAACTTTACATCTGAAGACTGGAGTGTGCTGTGGTTTTTACTTAATTTTGGTTCAGCTTGTGCCATTGGTGCGCCAGGTTCTTCTGAGAGAGACAGATGCCCATTGTATCCTCTCTCATGTCTGAATGATAGCGGTTCTGAACTACGGATGCTCCCTCGTAATCAAAGTGGAAAAACATAAAATACATTTTGTGTTTAGATTTACCAAGTCACTGCAGTTCTTTTGAACAGGTGAAATAACATCTTCACAATGTTCGGTGGGCCCATCAAACTTTTGTAAGTTTCCAAACTGTACAGGAGTCAGTAGTACATCTGTGCAGAAGGACAAGTTAAGTGGTTTATTTCATTCATCCCATGAAATCACAGTAAAACCATAAAAATAGGCATTTTCAAACACTCCTCAAGTTTCACATCATACAGTCAATCAAACTATATAGAATTTTATCAGATTCAGAAGCACATACTGCTCTATGATCCCTCACTGAACACATTTTTATTTTATGTTATTTTTTTATTTTATTACCAAGCCATATGGCAAATCTCATCCTTTGTAATTACTTTATTTTCTTAAAAAATCTGATCTTCACACTTGGGAACATGCCAACCATTTTTTTGCACTATCAATGCCTGTGAGGCATTGATAATGCGGCCTGTGTGGTCGTGCCCTCAGAATGCAATTGACAGCTGTTCCAAATGTTTATGTTCTTAGTAGCTCATTTTAGATAGATGATTCTGATATTATTTGTAATGTATGAACATGGTATAGGGTCATCTGACTTACCCTTAATTTGGAATTCATCCTGACTGAGCCCGTTCATATTTCCACACAATCCACACGTTGTGTTTATGTATTTTGAGGACAATTCAAGCTAGACATTAAATTAATAACATAATGTTACAATTAAATCTAGTTTTACATGTACAGTTTCGTAAAACAAAGATAAAAACTTCATTTGAAGAAAGGCTTTCAGTTATTCCGAGGGTTAGGAATTTGATATTGGTGAGAAATGATCGTCTAAGTCAATCAGCAATGGCAAAATATGACCAATACGAAAAAACTCATATATGAAACAAAGGCAAAAATATTCAGAACTTACCATCAGGGCATCTTCATTATTCCAAAAAAGAGTTAACCCCAGCTTGGCCGACACCTTCACATAGACACTGGTCTGCTGTATCTGAACTCCAAACTGGCTGAATGGAAGCGAAACACTAAAACAAGAAGACGAGTCAGTCTCTACATTTTCTCTGTAGGTGCGAATCACTATTATGTTTTATTCTGTAACCACAGACTTACTGTTCTCCTCCCACAATGATGTCTCCCTTCTTCATCTCAATGACGAGCCCTTCAATCTTTATAACCACATAGGACAGAACTGGCTTCTGTGAGTCAACAGAGCGCCTTATCTGGATATTAAAATCTTCAAAGGTGTTTTTGCAGTTGGAAGAAAAGAGGTAGTTGCAGGGTCCAGGAAACTGGAAAATGTCTCCATCGAATGTCTTATAGTGGAAATTTCCCCAGGTGCTGCAGACTCGATCATTATGTGCAGGATTCGACACTGTAATGATAGATTTGTGAAGTACAGTATTATCAGATACAAATACAATATCAGATACACACATTTCAGATACATGAAATAAAAAGATGCTTGGACCATAAGAAGTTGTTTATGAAATACAAGTAAACTAGTGATTTTGATGGCTATATTGTACTTTAATGAGAACCTGTTACCACAAAATGCAGTGCAATCTACAGGCAGCATGCTATAGAGCAGGAGGAGCTGAGCAGATTGATATGTATTTTTTTAGGAAAGGATTCAATAAAACTTTTAGTTCTATACATTTGCATCTCTGCTCTTATTATTTGGCTATTATCAGAACTTGGTAGCACTCTCTGTGTAAATGTGTATACAGTGATAGTTGTTAGTCCCTGATAAGCCCCTTGTACAAGTGAACTCAGAAAGAGCAGAGATGTAAATATATAAAATTATGCCTTAAGTTGAATCTTTTCCCATAAATCTATATATCAATCTGCTCCACTCCTCCTGTTTTATAACATGTTCCCTGCAGATTACATTGCATTTCACCGTAACGGGTTCATGATACAGGAAGTTATTCACTGCTCATTTAGTTTTATTGTCATTTTGCAATTGTTGGGAAGGGCTTAAATAAAGGATTGTTCTTGTGATCGCTTGTTCTTCAAACCCTTCCTCTTATGCAGTACATGGTTTATCGGCAGCACATCCTCTGTTTATATGAGGGGATGTGCCGCTGACAAATAATCATGTTTTGTCCACCTAAAACAGAATTGACAATAAGTCCATACAGGGACTGCGTATCTCTCATTTTCAGAGACAGCCCTAGCAAATTGGGCTGTCCTGGGTCAAAAATATGTGGTGCAGTTATGTAGGCCTCACTGATGGCCAAAATTTACTATTTACAATGTTGGTAAATATGCTAAAAGATGCAAACCATGACAAACAATCACTTGCTTGCATGTTTACATTGGTCAAGAATTAACATTTGTACAAATGTTCCCGTGTTAATGTGGGCATACACGAGATACAGTAACTGTCAACTAAAGGATTGTTCATCCAGCAGTCATGTCTCCAGATCCTCCCATACATATGAATGTTTGGTTTGGCCAAGCATCCATCTAGTGAATGAGGAAAAAGTAGAATTCTGCTCCTGACACCTCTGTCAGTGGCTCATCTCCTGAAAACAATGATGGGGCTTGATCCATATCAGCCAACGAGGGAAAGTTGTGAGTTTGGCCAGAAGTTCAGCAGACAGAGATCTAATGTGTATGGTCCTCTGTAAAGAACCTTTAAGATCTATGAGTGTTATCATACATAGCTGTGGGGGGTCTCATGTTTTGAAAAATGAAAAACAAATTAGATAAGTCCTTTTCTGCCCAAATCTATATTTTCCTTAGCGATAAGGACCCTGACAGTCACTAAGAGAAGCCCATTCAGGCAGAGGACAAAAGAATCCCAAACCTTGTTTGCTTATCCTTCCTTCTGTAAAGAGCGGTGTGACTCCTGGGCCACATTTCCCTCTCTTGTTTGGTAATGTTGTGCTATCTTTGGAGGGGAATGTACATCATTCAACATGAAGGGTAAAGCGGCTAAACTCCATGTCCACAGGTTTAATCGTAGTTCTAGGGTCTGATGACCTACCCCTTCTACCATGCTTTTATGCCTTTGGTTTGGGGTCAATATGCAATGAAATCCAATGCACCACCAACAAGCCTTAATTCAAAGCACAGAAGCATCAAACTGCTGATGTTTTATATTTCTGTGTTCTGAAATAAATTTCTAAACCATCTCACTTTGATGGTGCCTTGAACTTTGTTTCATATTGGAGTCGGATAGAGCTCAAACCTAAGCAAGCACTCCATTCCTTTCTCTCGTACTCAGATTGCTTCTGCATTATTTGGTTTTACATAGGTCAAAAAATTACTGTATGTAAATATAAGGTACTCAATGGAACATTTATGAAGTAAAAAGCTGTCAATGTATTAAAAGATCTGAATCTGGTCATAGTTTGTAGTTTTTACTCCATGAAAGACATCTATGATTGAATATCCGGTACCCACAGCTTTATCCTTCTGAGCAAATTTCCTCAAAAGTCAAAATTATTACTCACCTCGAGACGACAGTTCAAAGGCATGATTAAGTGTCAACGCAGAAAGGATCCAGAGAACTGGACCCCCAGTCCCCATGGTGCTCAGTGACTGTAGGTACAGTTTACTGAGCAGATGGTTCTGGCCTTTGGTGCCAGTTTAGCCCTATATATAGGGCAGTTACTTTCACCTCCTTAGGAGGAGTGGTCAGTTGAGGTCTTAGTATTGATCCTTATAATTACACCATAGGAAAAACGTCAAACCCACAATTTCATGATAGATCTGATCAGTTATTATTTGGGATTACACTGATCCCTTGTATCTTCTGTTTCTCCTAGTTCACATCCATTATAGGATTTCTCAATTGTACTTATCTTTTACAGCAGAGAAAACTGTATAAACTGGTTGTTTTTTTATCAGGGTATATTCCTGGAGAACCCTGCTTTGAATAAACTAGTAGCATATCATATCAATATTTAGCCTTTATATGAACTATACATTACATGTTAAATATTTCTTCAAATGCCTTATGCATAACTCTGATAAGAATAACTTTATAGACTGATTTCTGCATCTTAGGAAGGATCTGCATATTTCTATGAATTTCAGCAAATGTCACCATACATGGATTTTTGGTGGGCAAGTGCATTGACTATGTTTTTTTCCCCCAATTATGTGAGAGGCAACAATAGTGTTGGAGAGACTCTCAGATTATCTCTCTATAGGAATAACATGCCTGCTGATGGAGCATCTTATCAGGGTATTGAGCATGTTGGGATAATACATACAGTACAATAGTTGATGATCACACTTCTATGGAGCGGCATAGTTTAAATGCACCCATGGGTGTTGTACTCGTAAAGTTTGAAAAAAAAGTGTCTGCAGATGCACTAAATTTATCGTTTAGCATTGGCCACTTTTTAACTTTGGCGCATCTTAGAAATATTTTAGTTCAATTATTTGCTTGGGTTAACTTTATTAAGGGTCACTGATTATCCCAAATCTTTTCATATGTTATGGATATAAAGGTTTTGATCGAAGTTCTGAACCCTCCACTGATTGCTACAATGAGTAGAGCTGTTTTTTAGTGTCTGGCCGATTCGCTGCATTTTTGTGGGAATGGATCTCTGCAGGACCCCATTATACTTAATGGAGCTGTCGGGCATTCCCTTTGCATCCAGCAGTGCTGGATCCAGATAATTCTGGCAGACTATCCTCTGCTGGAACAGACTGCAGGAATCGCTGTCGCAGATGTCTAAAAAAAAAAAAAAAAAAAGTAGCCTAACACAAAAAAAATCTTGTGGTCATTTATCAAACTGGTGTAAAGTTGAATTGGCTTAGTTGCCCATAGCAACCAATCAGATTCCACCTTTCATTTTTGACAGCTCCTTTGGAAAATAAAAGGTGGCAACTAAGCCTGTTCTACCTTACACCAACTGTACCCCATCTTCATGCAAAATTTAAGAGCACAGGTTCCTTCGTCATGCAATATGTCTCTATGAAAGCTCAGAGACCCTTTTTAAAAAAACACATTAGGGAAGAGGTTGAATTACTTATTTTTTTGCTACTAATGTTAATGTAATGTTCTTGGTGACAACAATTCAGGTGAATAATGAGGATAATCCCTGGGTGCAATGCTAGCGTTGGTACGTTCTTATGATACCACTGATAAGCAATAATTATAATATATATATATATATATATATATATATATATGTATATATATATATATATATATATATATATATATACACATATACATATTAGCATTGTGTGAACCTAGATAGAGCACATACTGTAGAGTTCAGTGATACAGGTGTATTTACTAGTCTATAATCCATGATTTAGACAACATCTTAACTGAGTGGTATTAGTGTAAGACTCAGAGAGGAGAAGATTATGAGCAAACCTTTTCCCAAATGAGTGAAGTCGTCATTGGTCAAGATTGTCTTACGTCCTTATTCCATTATTGCAACAGGACACTGAGGATGACAGTAAATCCAGGGGGCCTGGTCTGACAGTTTATGAATATATTGCAGATGAGCAAATCAATCAGATTGATCAAATTCATTACGAATTTTGCTAACATTAGTGCGCCAAACAAATCTGAAACTTTTGCAACTCATTTTAGAAAAATCATATAAAAAAGTGGTGGGGAAAACCATGGGGGAGGAAGAATACGGATGATCACATGACACAGCTTAATAGGAACACCATAGGGAAAGATAGGTAGATTATAGGGAATTTGATTAGGGAAAACTTTGAGGGAGTAAGGGGCTGGTCACACCATGTTTAATACATCTCAGCCTGGCAGTTTTGCAACAAAAGAATTATTTTTTTCTGTATCTGAACAGAGAGTTAGTTTTTTTTTTCAAAACATCTATGGGGTCATTTATCAAACTGATGTAAAGTAGGCTTAGTTGACCATAGCAACCAATCAGATTCCACCTATCATTTTCCAAAGAAGCTGTCAAACATGAAAGGTGAAATCTGATTGGTTGCTACAGGCAGCTAAGCCAGTTCTACTTTACATCAGTTTGATAAATGACCCCACTAGTTCCTACATACCTATTGCTATAATCATTATGGTTTAAATGATTCCTTGTCATCTACCTGTTATTTATAAGCAGTATAAAGCTCATAACTAGAGATGAGCAAAGTTATGAAAAATTCAATTCTACTTCTTTGTCGAATTTCACGAAGAAATTTGTTTTGTGATGAATTACTTCATCACAAAGCGCATTCCTTTGTATGTAATGGACGACTGTGCTGCTTCTCGTCATTGAATCCCATAGATGCCACGTTAATCACTGATCATGGCAATCAGGATAAATAAATACTCACTTTATCCATTTGCTCCTGTATAGGCTGTTGTGGCCATCTTGATTGAAAACCGTGTAAAATGTCGTGTGATGACGTCTTTACACTGGCGGGATGTGGTGACGTCATCACTGATGACATCACCGTGACCAGTCAGCGCACCGGCATGATGACATCACCGTGCCCAAGATTTTGCCCAGTTTCTTCAATCAAGATTGCCAGAATTACCTCTTCGCGTGCACATGGTTGAGGTATGTTTTTTTTTTTAAAGCCATTTCAGGAAATATTGATTCATTACCATGAAGCGCTAGGAACTTTGGCTTCGCTGCAAATCAAATTTTTTCGGAAATTCGGATCAAAGTCAATTAGTCTGCCTTTGATTCGCTCAACACTACCCAGTACTGTTGAATAAAGTAAGGCATTCGAAGCAGAATTCAGTCCAAAGTTTAGGAAAACTTAGATTCACAACAAAGCCAAATTTCCTTGCGCTTCATGGTAATGAATCAGGATTTCCTAAAATGGCGGCTGATGTGTTTACAAGTGAAAGTAAGAAGCCCAGGAACGTGAGATCACCCATAATGCCGTACAGCCAGTCAATCCGCAAGTAGACATCCCCTGTGATGTCACAGCCCTATAAAAGCCTCATCGTGTGTGGTTTCTGCCATTGTCCTGTGAGCTGAGCATTGGGAGAGAACTGGTAAGCGGTCATGCACCTGGGAGCAGTGTTGCTGCAATAATCCAGCAGCCATATTTGATCCATCCACCATGTTCCAAAATATTATTACTGTACGTCCATGGTAGGGATGCTTTGTGGGATCCACAACAGGTACCGTCATCCAGGAGGACAGAGGCTGCTACATACCTGCTCTGGCTTCCCTGATCCCCGCCAGAGGGAGCCGGAGCACACCTGGATGACCATGGTATCTGAAGGGTTAGCAGTATGCAGCCGGCATTACCGCTGGTCGTGGACATTAGTGCTGGGTGACTGCTCTTTAAAATATCAGACACCTGGCAATCATGGCCATTTTTAAATGCCCGGCTGCCAGTGGTCGAGAAAGGATTAGTTTCCAAGCCTTCATACTGAGATTGGGCCACCAAGTGGGAAGAATATGATTAGGCAGAGTGGCCTGGGTATACCTGATTTAAATCAATTTGTGACAAATTAATTTGGAACTAATCAAATTTCTTGACAAACTACGACAAATCGGCAAAATCAAATTTTTCTAAACTTTGCTCATCTATACTTATCAGACCAGACTATCTGACTGTCAGCAGCTTTTTCTTTTGTATACACATCCAAATGTACTGTCACATGTGATTGTCAGTTATAGAAGGGGATATTTAAAAATTCCTACTAATATGCAAGTTTTTTTTTATAAATTAGCATATTTTAATTCATTAATTAATTATATCATAATTGTTTGCATCTTATTAATTAGGGTATGTACTGTCTTATTATAAATGTGGTGGGACTCCCATCGTGGACCTATGTGAAACCCCTGGACAGTGTTATTTTGGGACCCCTCTTTTTCTTTCAATATTTTTTCTTATTTTTTCACTAGCACTCATGAGGTTGTCCTCACCTTTGGTATTATGTGATACCTTAGCTTGGTACGACTATGACCTCCCTGAGCCAGTATTATCATGTCATCATGGATGGGGCTGCCTCAGTGTTAGTTTACTCTTAGCTCTGATTGTGGCTTTTTTGCCCAGGCTTGTCACACTGTACATTGGGCTGTGAACCCGCTCCCCTAGTAAGTCATAATGATCCATTCCCATTTCGATTACTGCAACTCACTACTAATTGCCTCCCCCTCACCAGACTCTCCCCTCTCCAATCTATTCTTAATGCAGCAGCCAGGGTCACCTATCTCCTATCTATCCAACCGCTACTCTGATGCCTCTGCTAGGTGCCAGTCACTGCACTGGTTGCCCATTCAGTATACAATCCAATTGAAACTGCTCGTCCTCACCCACAAAGCTCCTCACAGTGCTGCACCTCCCTACATCTCCTCCCTTATCTCTGTCTACCACCCCACCCGTGGTCTCCGTTCAGCCAATGACTTACGACTGACTTCCACAAAAATCCGAACCTCTCTCTCCCGGCTCCAAGATTTCTCCCGAGCTGCACCGGTTCTCTGGAGTGCCCTACCCCAAGAAATCTGACTAAATATCTATTAGTTGGTGCTATATAAATAAAGATTATTATTATAATGGGCCGACCATGCAGTATCATTGCACATGATTCCACCTCTGTTTACGTCAACAGATAGAACTGTGTTGGAAGATATTATCAGATATGTTGTTATATTAACAATTCTGACACTTTGGTGTTTATCTGGGGACAATAAACTTCACATTGCTTTCTTATCTGACTTCTTATATAATCCTTATATAAATACCCTTACTGACTTATTATCTATCATAATCGGTCCATTCGTGCATATTAAAAGAAAGATATAGGCCCTGATTTAGCATACAGTGCCTTGCAAAAGTATTCAGCCCCCTGGAACTTTTCAACCTTTTGCCATATTTCAGGCTTCAAACAAAAAGATATAACATTTTACATTTTTGGTGAAGAATCAACAACAAGTGGGTCACAATTATGAAGTGGAACGAAATTTATTGGATCATTTAAACTTTTTTTGTAATAATAAAACTGAAAAGTGGGGCATGCTGAGCCCCCCCCCCCCACTGATCACTAGAATGAAGAGAGAGAAGTCCTGGCATATTCTGCCCTTACTGCAAAGAACGGAATGGAGACGGACCCATAAACTTCTACAGAAATTCCCTCTCTCTACTTTTCTAGTGATTCATGGAGATCTCAGCACTCAGACCCCCACTGATCAAAACTTTTGATGTGTCTCTATGAAAACTCAGTGACCTGTTAAACCAAGCACACAAGAGAGCAGCATAATTTTATACTACAAAATATAGGATTAGTCTTGCAAAAAAAAAAAAAAAAATCAATTTATTAAAAACTTTATGTATAACTGTATAACCCCTTGGGGGTGTTGTTTCTAATGTAATCTTCTTGTTCTTGGTGACAAGCCAGGTAAATACTATGGGCTGTCACTGAGTGCAATGGTGGCATTCTTATGTACACTGTGATGCCACTGATGATACACTGTATATGCAGTAATATGTTTTGACAAGTACGTAACCTAGGTAGAGCACATACTGTACAGTTAAGTGATACAGGTGTATTCACTAGTGTATTATCCATGATTTAGACAACATCTTAATTGCACGGTATTAGTGCAAGACTCTAGAGGAGTAGATTATGAGCAAAACTTTTTCCAAATTAGTGAAGTCGTCGTTGCTCAAGATTATCTTACATCCTTATTTCATCATTGCAACAGGACACTGAGGATGACAGTAAATCCTAGTCTGTCTGACAGTTTATAAATATATCAGAGATGAGCAAAATTGATTCTAAACTAATCAGATTAATTATGAATTTTGCAAAATGAGTGTGCCAAACAAATCTGAAGCTTTTGCAATTCAACGAACTGCATAAAATCAACTCCCAGTAACATTTTACATGTCAAATCGGTAGGGAAAACCAGGTGGGAGGAGATGGAAGAAGATGGAGGATCACATGGCACTGGGGAGAGGACTTGATGTAATTGGCTTAGAGGCTGAATGAAGCGCCATACTGTATTCACAGCTTTTGACCTGAAAGGAGTGTGTCTGGCAGTGTCTGACAAAGAAACAATAATAGACACAAGCCACTAATGTAGTTTGATAAGAACACAATAGGGAGAGATCAATTTAATTTAGGGAATTTGATTAGGAAAAACTTTGAGGTAGCAAGCGGCCGGTCACACTGTGCAGTTGCTCAGCCTGGCAGTTCTACATTACAACACTCCCTGCAGGAAAAACCTGTATCTGAACAGAGAGATAGCTTTTCTCTGCAAAAAAAAAACATCTAGGGGGAGATTTATCAAACTGGTGTAAAGTAGAACTGGCTTAGTTGCTTATAGTAACCAATCAGCAACCTTTAATTTTTCAAAAAGCTGAGAAAACATGAAAATTGGAATCTAATTGGTTGCTATGGGCAACTAATCCAGTTATACTTTACACCAGTTTCATAAATATGCCTTCTAGTTTCTATACAGTTATTTCTATAATTCAGAGGTGAGCGAAGTTTTCAAAAATTTGATTTGGACTTTTTGCTGAATTTTTCCCCAAAATTTGCTCCGTTACGAATGAATCTGTATAAATCAGATATATCCCGGCCTGCAGGGAGAGTGTATCTTGGTGTGCATCACTGTGCATTGCAGCAACATGCATAGCTAGTAGAGATGAGCGAACATGCTCGTAACGAGCACTGTACCGCTCGGCTCCCCTGCGCTCGCATGGGCGCAGGCAGCCGCTTCCGTCGGGTGAGGAGGACGGAAGCGGCTGCCTGCGCCCATGTGAGTGCCGGGGAGCCGAGCGGTACAGTGCTCGTTACGAGCACGTTCGCTCATCTCTAATAGCTAGTCTTTTCTAGTAATGAAACAGTTTCTGTGTGTCAGTATAACAGGCAGGTGACAGACATCAGTCATAGGCTCAGTTCACACTTCACTTATTTGGTCAGTTACAGAGCCATAACTAACCAAATAACTGAAGTGTGAACTTATGGGTCAAAAACACAGAAGAGGTGCAGATCTTTTCATGATACCTTATCTGAGAGCAGAATTGGCTCCTGATTGTGGCTCACCATACAGTCACTGCTGGAATTAACTGACAAAATAACTGAAGTCTGAACTCAGTTTTAGGCCTCTTTCACACGAACGTTGTTTTTGCGGGCTCCAATCCGCATTTTCACATGAAAAATGCGGACCCATTCATTTCTATGGGCCCGCAAAAAATGTGGACAGCACACCGTGTGCTGTCCGCCTCCGTTGCTCCGTTCCGTAGCCCGCAAAAAAAATAGAGCATGTCCTATTCTTGTCCGTATTACGGACAAGAATAGTACTGTTCTATTAGGGGCCAGCTGTTCCGTTCCGCAAAATACGGAATGCACACGGATGACATCCATTGTTTTTGCGAGTCCGCAATTTGCGGACCGCAAAACACAACGTTCGTGTGAAAGAGGCCTTACAGGTCAATGTTAGCGTCAGGTATAATGTACTTCACCATGCAGTGGCCCAAGATTCTACTATAGAGTGAAAAATCTCATTTTAAACTGTCTGCTGCTTCCACATCTATCCAGATTGATAGATAACCTATTTTGTTAGCCACTAATACAAGTAGTGGCCCCATGACAGAGTGGGGAGGGTGTCAGCAGTAACGGATCCTGTCTTTTGAGCATCCCCCTTGACACGGTCAGTATTTGGTCATTAATTGATCACCATTGGCAAAAACAGGAGTGGGTCCAAAGCAAAGTTGATATGTGATTGGAATATTTGCATGTCTTCTGTGTTTTTGACCCACTCCTGCTTTTCGTTTTCAAATCATGATCAAATCCTGCAAAATACTGAGCGTGTGATAGAGGCCTCATTCACAATTTGCATGAGTTTTGGTAATTTGCCTTTGAAATTGGTTTCATTCAGATGGAAAAGAAGTCCTGCATGGAGGACTTTAATGGCCTCTATCACACGATCGGTATTGGAACACTTAACAGAAATATTGGACCGATTGGAACACTTAACAGAAATATTTGCATGTCTTCTGTGTTTTTGGACCAACTCCTGCTTTTGGCTTCCAAATCATGATCAAATCCCGATGCAAAATACTGACCATATGATAGAGGCCTTATGGATTCTCCAAAGACAGGATCCATTGTGTTTTTCATTTTTCGTTTTTTCTGACAGATCAGAAGGGTAAAATAAACAGTGATGCCAATAAGGCCAAAAAGGGACATTAGTGGCCCCATTACAGAGTGGGGAGAGTGGTGGCAACAGCATGAGGAGTCAACATAGTGGCCCAGTCACAGGATGGGGAGAGTGGCAACCGTGAGAGGAGTCAACATAGTGGCCTAGTCACAGAGTGGTGAGGGTGGTAACAGGGAGAGGGGTTAACATAGTGGCCCAGTCACAGATTAGTGACAGTGGCAACAGCATTAGGAGTCAGCATAGTGGTCCAGTCACAGAGTGGGGAGGGTGGCAACAGTATGAGGAGTCAACATAGTGGTCTAGTCACAGAGTGGTGAGGGTGGTAACAGGGAGAGGGGTTAACATAGTGGCCCAGTCACAGATTAGTGACAGTGGAACAGCATTAGGAGTCAGCATAGTGGTCCAGTCACAGAGTGGGGAGGGTGGCAACAGTATGAGGAGTCAACATAGTGGTCTAGTCACAGAGTGGTGAGGGTGGTAACAGGGAGAGGGGTCAACATAGTGGCCCAGTCACAGAGTAGTGACAGTGGCAACAGCATGAGGAGTCAGCATAGTGGTCCAGTCACAGAGTGGGGAGGGTGGCAACAGTATGAGGAGTCAACATAGTGGCCCAGTCACAGAGTGGGGAAGTGGGGCAATAGCAGTGGCAGTAACAGCACAAGATGGTAGCAGTAGGAGAAGATGGCAGCAGAGGCAATAGGTGTGTGGCATGAGGCAGGTGGCAGCATCAAAATAATGGCTGAAGCACGTAGTCAGAAGTAATGGTCCATTTTCCGCAATGCTTTGGTGTAGCACACTGCAATCAGAACATTACTGCCAGAATAATCTAATCTGAAGCATCAGGCACTGGTGTGTGGAAATCCTGGCTGTTTGTGGCGCATGGGTGAGTCCTCTTTGACGCAGCGCAGACAGAATGCTCTTCCTATTGTCGGTAACCATGGTTCCGATCTTCAGTTGGTGAGGAGCAGCAGTTCGTTCCCTATGTGATTCCGTTCGCCCAGACTGGCCAGGTGAAGAAGACTGTGACACCTCCATGCTCTGCATAGGTGGTATTCTGGAAGACCTCTCCAAACTGTATCTACAGTGGAGGCTGAGGACAAGATGGAGGCAGAGGAGTACATTGGCCAGGGATCAAAGCATGAGAATGCAAAGGCGTCATTGCCATCATCTGGCCAAGTTGTTGGTGTGCCTGAGCAGGAACCACATTTATCCATAAAGGATATATATTGTCCTTGACCATAGTTACAGCTCCACACATCGGCCCTGCCATGAACTGTACCAGACACCGAAAGGCTCAAAGATTGGCCCACCTTCTGCTGTACATACATATGCAGGGCTGGTACAGCTTTTTTTAGAGAAGTAGTGACGGCTTGGGACTCTCCATCTTGGCTCGGCACAAGCCATCAGTTCTATGAAATGTGCAGAGTCAACCACATAGAAAGGGAGGGACTGTAGAACCAACAACCTGGCCAGGAGCATGTTCATCTTCTGCACTGTTGAATGAGTGCATGCATACTGTTGTCTTTTTGCAATCGCCTGGGTGATCAATTGAGGGCAAAACATGTGATGAGGATTAGGAGGAGGAGCATCAGGACCAGTAAACAATGTGAATGAAACACAGCTCCCTTCTGCTGAGGTGGTGATGAATCGCATTAAAAACAGCTATTTCCTGGCTGCTGGGAGCCTGTATAGTGTAGAAGTGCATTGCAGAAACATGCAATTGCAAATTCACCCCAGAAGCAAGGGTGAATGGAAGTACTTATATATATGAAATAAATACACCCCAAAACTGTTTGTATCAGGCCGCAAATTCAATCCAGAAGTAAGAGTGAACGGAAGTGTATATATATATATATATATATATATATATATATATATATTAGAGATGAGCGAATTGATTTGTCGATTCGTTGATTCGTATCTAATCTTGGGAATTTTAAGCTGCGAAGTGAATCTGAATATTAGGTGATTCGCTTCGGCTTTGTACGCATTTGCTACGTAGTTTGTCCTATAAATTATACGCTATTGCTACATATAAGTTACTCTATACGCTGTTGCGTACAAATTCAATTCATTGGCGATGAAGACTCCTCCCCGGTAGTTCTGCTCCCTTCTCCAGTGTGAAAGGAAGACGAGGCAACTCAGGCAATTAAGATGGCGAGACAGCGAGGCCCTGACTGGGGAGGCATGATGTGGGGCACCGACCCCTATGAGGAGAAGGAACCGGAGATCTATGTCTCTCAACATGTCCGGCAGCCTAAGAAGTTGGTTAAGGTGCCCGCTGAGGTGTTTACTCCGCCAGCTGACGCGGCGGAGGCGGCAGGAGTTCCCGCTCCCCCGCGCAAGGACTACTCCCTTCGCCAAAATTTAATGGTCCCCGAAGCTGTCACTCAGAACGCCCTGACCCTCTGGGAATACAAAAAGTTGGTAGAGGAATGGGTTTTCTGAGAACAGACATCTGCCGCCAGCGTGTCTGAAATTTAGGCCCCTCCTCGTCCTTTGTAGTCACCCAAGCCACACCAAATCAGCAAACGGAGACCTTCTTTCTCAACATCTAGGATCAAGCCTACCTACACTCTGGCCCGTCTCTGACACATACCCTTTTCCCTGACCTGGACTTCTGGGCAGGCAGACTAGAACTGTGGCCCAAACTGGCACAGTATGCTCTGTCTTCTTTCTTGCCGAGCCTCCAGTGTCATCTCAGACAAGGTTTTCAGCGCCGCAGGTGGTATGGTGACACCCAAACTGACCAATTTTCAACCAGTATCCAAAACATCACTTTTTTGTCATAATGAACAATATGGATCCAGGATCATTTTCACACTCTGAGAGAAATAAATAAATCAGTGCCACTTGCTGTCTACTTACTATCATGTTCCATACCATATGTCTACTGTTGCTGCTATCTCCATCATGCCACTGTCTGCCTGCCTGCCAATATGTTCCGTACCATATGCCTGCTGCTGCCGCTACTGCCATAGCTGCTGCTCTTTTCTGCTAATTTTCTACTGCCACTTCTTTTATTGAAGACATATCACCTGTGCAGCAGTTTCAGCTGCACAGGGGCCCAGAGCAGGAGGGGGCCCTTTTCAGTGTCAGCAGAGGTATTTTTTTTTATTCATTTTATTATTTTTTTCACTCCCTCCCTCAGGGTAGCTGGTCATCTTGGGGTGGGGGCGTTTTGGGGGTCCCTGATCAGGACTGTGAATTTGCTGCCTGTTCTGCCTATACTCCATGGCTGAAGGACCTGCGATGACATCATAGTCATGTGATTGTTTGCTGTGGAAGTGGTGGTAGGACCTGTGACAAGTGCAGAAAGAGGCAGTGCTCAGCAGTGGAGACCTGTGAGACCATGGAATGAATGTGAGTGCCAGAGACATGCTGGGAGATGTGGTTCTCCCCATTATACCTCCTCCCTGCTTAGTGGGAGGGAAATATGTCATTTAATTGGGACTGTATATTGGAGGGGCTGAAGGGAAGGGTGTTAGTTACACGGGACTGTATGTTAAAGAAGATTGGGGGGAGATGACTGGTGTTATTTACAGGGGACTGGATATTATAGAAGACAGCAGGGTAAGGAGTGATGGTATTTACATAGGACTATGTGTTGGAGGGAGATGAAGGAGGGGATTTAAAGGGGTTGTCTGGGTTCAGAGCTGAACCAGGACATACACAGGATTTCACCCAGGCAGCCTGCCTGATGTTAGCATCGGAGCATTTGATGCTCCAATGCGCTTCCTTGCCCTGCGCTGGATTGTTTTTGCTTAGTAACTAACACACACACTGCCGGAGGCTTCCACCCAGCAGTGTGTTTGGGGACATCACCGGCTCTGATGGGCCGGCTTTAGTGCTGCCCTAGCCATTTTACTGGCTACAGCAGCGCTAAAACCCGCCAATCAGTGCCGGTGACGTCACCGGGCTCACTGCTGGGCAGAAGCCTCCACCTGGCAGAGCCCGATTCGTCGCCGGAACTGGGCAAAATGCCTTTGCCCTGCACGATTTCATGCTCCGATGCTCTTGTCAGGCAGGCTGCCTGGGTGAAATACTGGGTATGTCTGGGTTTAGCTCTGAACCCGGACAAGCCCTTTAAGTTATTTACATGGGACTGTATGTTATAGAACACTGTACGGAAGAGAGGTTATTTACATGGGACTGTATCATATAGAAAACTGGTGGGAGAGGACTGGTGTTATTTACATGGGACTGCATTGTATAGAAGACTGGAGGGAGAGGACAGGCATTATAATTTATGGGGGTACTACAGAGAATATTATAACTCTAGGGGGTGCAGCAGGAGGTATTATAATTACAGGGGGCACTGCAGGGAACATTATAAATACTGTGGGCAGTGGTGTGGAGGCATTACTACTACTGAGGGCTCCATATGAGTGCCTTATAGATTGGCCTTATTTCTATTAGGGGTGTCCTATAGGAGGGCCTTATTAGTACTGAGGGCACTGTAGGGAGCCTTATTACCTCTGGGGGTACTATGGGGAGGGGTGACTTCCGCCTAGCAGTGAGCCTTGTGACGTCACCAGCACTAATTGACAGGCTTTAGAGCTGCCCTAGCCTGTAAAGCCACCATCAGTGCCATTGACGTCTCCGCTTAGCAGTTTAAAAATGTAAACAGCCCTTGACCTTTTGCTTTTTTTGTCAGGGGGAGGGGGGGCAGGTACATTCCTTGCACAGGGGCCCTCTGCTGTCTGTGTCCGCCCCTGCTTTTAATGCTACACAGCCACACAGCCACCACTCTTACTACTCCTCCTAAACAGCCTATCTACTGCCTTGTCTGTTACATGCTTCTATTGCTGTCGCTAATGTTGTGGCCAAATGCCACAATTACTGTACCCTTGTCACATCAACACTATACTCCTCCTGCTCAAAATTAAAGGCAGAATTTTTCTAGGCTCATTCAGAACCAACCAGTCCTTCTTCAGATAATTATTGCTTGTGCATATATAAATACAAGTAAACATTATGTCCCCATTAATACAATTTTTAGGCACTTGGTCCTCAAACTAGCCACTATTTTCTCCCATAACACAGTGTGTGTTTAAACACCATCTGCCCCTGATATGGGAAATTTTTGGAAGGTTTGTAATATGAAAAAACATGCGATGGTGCTGCATTCAAGAGCTTAGGAAGGGGGGAGAGAGAAAATGCTAAAATTTGTAAAAAAAAATTCACAAAAAACAAAAATAGATAACACCTTTTCAAAAAACAAAAACTGAGTCTTAGGAGACTAGAGGGAGATATATACGTGTAAACCAGTTTTCAGGGCAATTGGAGCAACTTTAGTTTGAGTACAATCGAGTCAGGTCCGAACCGAACTTTTGAAATTAAGAGGATCTCAAAAGGTTCGCTCATCATTACAACTAGTCATTTTTTTTAATGATGATTTGAAAAGTGGACTTAGCAATTACTATCTACGTTTTTTAAAATGCATAGAAGAAGAACAATGTCTGGCTAATAACTGGCTAAAATTAAGAGAGCAACTAATCCCCCTGGTGTTCCACATTTTTCTGTATAAAATAATTATTTCATTATATGCCATAAGCCATTCTGAGACTGTTTTCTTGTGACACATTATACTTCATGATAGTGGTAAATTTGAGTCAATGTGTTTTACCTTTATTTATAAAAATAAATACAAAATTTACACAAAATTTTGGAAAAATTGCAATTTTTGAAATTTATTTTTTTCTGCTTTTAAGACAGATAGTGATACCTTATGCACAGCTCCCCTCCATTCATTTCTATAGCGCAGACGAAAATAATTTCTGTCGGCCCCATAGAAATGAATGGGAGATGTGGCTGCGCAAGTGCGGTGCGCTCCCATTCAGGACTATGGGGAGAGCGTGTTGGTGGCCAGACCCGGTGAATCCCAAGGTCCTCCAGCCACCACCTTCCCCGCTCCGTTCTCTGGGACCCCCACCTATCCGACAATGGGGGCATATTCTAGCGATATGCCCCCATTGTCTCAGATAGGAATACCCCTTTAAAAAATCTTACGGACAATCAAACATAATGAATTAATTGATTGATCAAATAACTAGAGTGAATTAATGTTACAGACGATAAAATATAATGAATTCATAATATGAATGATAACATGAATATAATAAATTCATGATTTTTTTATGAATCAAATATAATAAATGAATGAATAAATGAATCAACTATCATTGTCAACTATAATTATCACTGGGGAATGATACTATCTATCATCTATCTATCTATCTATCTATCTATCTATCTATCTATCTATCTATCATCTCTCTATAATTTTTGTAATTTTGTGTATGATGAGTTGATTGAGAGATTGTAAGACATGCCGCACCGTTTATATAGACAGATCGCACCTGACAGGACAGAGGGATGAGAGAGTATATATATAATGTGCAACAGCAGGAAAGCTGTTGCTGCAATAAGCTTTCCCTGAATTACAATGATTAGTTCTTCCTTTCCTTCATGTCACAGATACGTGATTGGAAGAGGAAGACACAATCAGGATAATTGCAAGGGAAAGCGCTGGCTGTTGGGGCTGGGAGCATATTACAGCCATCGTGTGTATGGGGAGGAAGAACGGAGGAATGGAGATGGGAAACGTTCTTCCTGTCACATTTTAGTATTCATTCCCAAGCCATAGTTCAGTGATGGTGAACATTTTAGAGACCGAGTGCCAAAACTGCAACCAAATACCCACTTATTTATCGCAAATTGCCAACACGGCAATTTAACCTGAATACCAATATAGTATATCTTCCATGTACTTTATCATTTAGCTATAATAGTTTAATAGCCTACATTTAATTCACTGCTGTTTATAGTGTGTCCTGGGGCTGATGAATGGCAAGAAAACTCTAAAGCATATTGGTACACCATAGACTTTTTCCAGGGTGCGGTTGATCACAGAGAGGGCTCTGAGTGCCGCATCTGGCACCCGTGCCATAGGTTCGCCATCACTGCCATACTTTAACATCGGTACCCGAAACATTCAGGTCATGGTTGTAAGATTCACACACTACTGAAGAGTGTGTTCCAGGGAGCCACCGATCTCTGGGCCTGTGCTTTAGTAATTAACCAACTAACTATTCTGCAGGAGTTCAGCTCTGGCAGTCTGAAAAGTAGCTAACTGGAGGGGGGCGGGCTGCTTTAGATGGTGATATCTCCTCAATGGTAGCAGCTAGAAACATGGCCTTGTCTGAAAGATGACAGTCCAGGCTTTAATCCAAGACCAAAACACCTAAAGTACAAGAAACAGAGGAGAAATCACTGTTAGAAATCAAGTCGGGAATAATCGCGAGTGAAACCTGTTTTTACTTTCATTTTCAGCTGCATTCACAGCATCCCGATTTCTATCAGTGATATCTTTTTCTGTCCTGAATATATTGCTGTCATTTTGATATTGAAAGCTTTGAATGTCTGCTTTCAAATAAGACCAGCTGCATGTTCCTAGCTGCTACCATTCAGTAGGTAGCAGCATCTAAAGCAGCCCTCCCCCCTCCAGTTAGCTACTTTTCCCACTCTGTGCTGTTTAATTTGAGACTTTATCCGGATAGGGGTCCGAGCTCAGGTTTTCTGTAACAGGGCTAGATATCTCCTACTTCTTTTTACACAATACATTTCTGACTACTTATAACTAAGAGGCGATCATTGCATTCATATGGCTGTGAAGCAATACAATATAGTAAGTACATGGTCAGCATGCTCCTTCTACTGGTAGCTGCTGGCAGCCTTTGTGAGATGGTAGCATGCTCTGGAATCTGAGGTGATCGTCCTTATTTCTTTTGTAACATTACTTTATCCACTGCTTTTTCCCAATGTCCCTCTCCTTTTTCATCACCTGCAATGTTCACTTACTGCACTATTCAAACTGAACTTCCTTTTACACTTGTGTTAGGCCCCATTACTGGTTAAAGGTTTGTCTCATGATGGACAATGGGGGCATATCACTAGGATATGCCCCATTGTCTTATAGGTGTGGGTCCCACCGCTGGGACCCGCACCTATATCGAGAACTGAGCCCCGAAAGTGATTTTTCATTCATTTTCTATGGGGCCGGAGAAAATAGCTGCGCGCTATAGGGGACCCGCACCTATTACAATGGGGGCATATCCTAGCGATATGCCCCATTGTCCATCATGAGACAACCCATTTAAGCTGTTGTAATTACTGTACCACTTAGGGGCGTAGCTATAGGGGGTGCAGAGGTAGCAGTCGCTACCGGGCCCAGGAGGCTGAGGGGGCCCAGAGACCCTTGGGCCACATAAGAAGACACTGGTATTATAGAATTTACATGCCGGTCAAGTTACACCTCTGGCTGGAGGGAAGAGTTTAGGTCAAGAATTTGGCATAGGGGGTGGTTTGCCATTTCAATTTTTGCCACCTGGCCACAAAGCACTGAGGGAAGGGGGGCCCAAGCCGAACTCTTGCATCAGGGCCCATGAGCCTTTAGCTGCAGATCCCAAACATAAAGCAAAATCTACAATGGAATGGTTAAAAAATAAACGTATCCAGGTCTTAGAATGGCCAAGTCAAAGTCCAGACCTGAATCCAAATGAGAATATGTGGAAAGAGCTGAAAACTGCTGTTCACAAACGCTCTCCATCCAACCTCAAAGAGCTTGAGCTGTTTTGCAAGAAAGAATGGGCAAGAATTTCTGTTTCTAGATGTGCAAAACTGATAGAGACATACCCCAAGCGACCGCAGCTGTAATCGCAGCAAAAGGTGGCGCAACAAAGTATTAATGCAAGGGGGCCAAATAATTTTGCACGCCCCACTTTTCAGTTTTATTATTACAAAAGAAGCTTAAATGATCCAATAAATTTCGTTCCACTTCACAATTGTGAACCACTTGTTGTTGATTCTTCACCAAAAATGTAAAATGTTATATCTTTTTGTTTGAAGCCTGAAATGTGGCAAAAGGTTGAAAAGTTCCAGGGGGCCGAATACTTTCGCAAGGCACTGTACACCCCTGGTATCACTACACTACTGTGCTGGTGCCAAAGAGGTCCACTGCTCTCCACAAAGCAGTAATAATGGAATGGGGTGAAACCAAAATACTGTATCCAGGTCACTTTACATACTAAAGTTTTTTTTATTTGCTTATAAGTTCAAGTTGTTTTTCCTGGTGACAGATTCAAAGAGCTTCAAAAAGGTTGATGCAAAGTTGTTTGAGGGAACTAGGACTTATTGAGGGCACTGTGGCTGACTGGGGCCTCAGTCCAGGTTTACAGAATAATTACACATCTTCTTGTAACTGAATTGTACAGTATGATGTTAGAACTGCCCATTTGCCATATAAGAAATAAGAACTAATAGGTTATCTGTATATTAAACCTCCAGAAAGTGAGCTATTGGTCTCACATTTTCATTTCAGACTGAGGCCTACTGGAGGATCATCTGATCCTCTTCTGTGCCTGTCTGACCCCGACTAGAAAGTTTTTCCTGGAGTGTCAATATCAATATTGTTTCCACAAAGAGTAATAAGGGATGAATGACAAGAAACAGTATTCACTTGCTAAATATCATTTTAATAGATTTAAAAATACACCATCATTAATGAAACATTTGGGCCCAGAGTAAACAGGAACATTTGCAAAGAGAGCCTTTCCAGCATACCATAATTTCATTTACTTTACAATATGTGTAAATTACGTACATCTCAACAGAATAAGGAGAACAATAACATATTAGAGAACGGATACCATGTCTGTACAGTATTGAGAATTAAGGAGGTTTTCCAACTCCTTGAGAAAAAAACAGAGGAGACACCTAGACATTATCATCTTCCTTCTTTTTGTCTACTTTGTCCATAGAATCTGTTTTGTTAAATTTATCTGGGATTTCGTTTGCCTCACTTTTTTTTTTTGCCTTTTTTTGTCTTCATGCCTAGTTAGCAGTCTGCTTTGGTTTGTTTGTGAGCCCAGGAACCTGCTTGGTTTACTGGAGATACCATTTCCTTATCTATATTCTATTTTGTTCAGAGCTTTCATTTCTATTTTCTCTATTTATTTCATCCTTGTCTTTTTTTTTCTCCTGAAGCTTCCTAATGGTCTTCATTGGTTTGTTTGTGAGCCCAGGAACCTTCTTGGTTACTGAAGATACTATTTCCGCATCTACTTTCTACTTAGAATCTGAACTGCTATTTTGTTCAGAGCTTTCATTTTCCTTACTATTTTCACTTTTTTTGTCATCTTTGTCTTTTTGCTCCTGAAGCTGCCTAGTGGTCTTCATTGGTTTGTTTGAGATTGTAGGGCCCTGCTTGGTTACTGGAACTATTTTGTCCTTACCATCTACCTCTTTCTCATTAGAATCTGATTGGTTATCATCTCCAGAGTTATCTTCTTTACTATTCTGTTTGTGTTCTTTTTCGCAGGTATTGTCAACACAGTTACATTTCTTCACATTAATAAAAGAGTATTTCATTGTCTTGCCGTTGGGACAAGTAAGGTCAATGGAAATCTTTTCTGTTTCTGTCTCTTGGCAACAAACACATTTTTGCTCCATAGACTGAGATTCTACAGAGTATCTGAAAAGTAATAGAATAGATTTGTATAAAACAATTAAACAAAAAAGCATAGGTCAGTTAGTTAACAAAAACAGCATATTAGGCCATACAACAATATTATCATATGATCCTTTAGGAACATTATGATTAACAATCAAAAATCATATTATCTGGTTCAAGGAGTATCTGAATATTAGCCTTTTTTTAAATGTGCCTATAAACTTTCAGTGACTACTGGCTGAATGCTTATTTGGCTGTTGGCTATTCCTCCTGATTCCTACATTTGTATGTTGGGTTGATCATGCAAATAGCCTATCTTTTGCCATAACAAAAGAATTGGGAGTTGAGATTCAATTTGCCTGATCCTTCTTTACCCAGTTCCCATCGGTATAGAGAAAGTGAGGATGTCACCATACATAAAAGAAAGTTGGTTGCCCCTGCCATAATGGACTGGTTAATCAGACAATGATCTAATTAGTATGGTGGCCTTATGAGATCTAATACTTTTATACTGTATTTTCAAAATAAGATTTTTTGAACAATAAATAATAGAATATTATTATTATTTAGTATTCTTTTCGTCCAGTCCTTACAAATTCAAATTTACATAAGTAACTTACTTGGAATAGCTGTCACAGTTTCCTTTACAATATGACATCTCAACAGGCTTGATAGACTTGCAGCCATTTTGAAGAACAATGTTTTCCGTCTTTAGCTTCTGACATTTCTTTTCTTTTATCATACCTTTAAGTAAGGCCATGAAAAAGTGTAAGGATACTGTGTTCTATATTCTTATGAGTAACAAACATTTTTAAGTGTTTACTGAAATATTATTCTGACATGTTGCCATTACATTATTGGGTTTATAGGTTTAAATAAGACAGGCTATCATAAGCATTGAGTTTGCATATAAGCTCATCTTAGTTTGTGGGACCCAGTAGGACAGGAACAATAAATACACATTAAAAATAATAGGTAAAACTATAGCATAGGGAAAGTCAATATGTAAACCATGAACTGTTATGTGTGACTTCATAGTAACCGCATAACTATATGTTTTGCAGTCAACTTTATTTTTTGAAGATGATATCTTCCAAATTGAATACTTACATGTTACAACAACATCCGCTTGGATCTTTTTGAATGGTGTCCTATAAAAAGAATAATATTTATATTAGTCTCATTTTATGATTTTATAATTCTTAACAGATTTACAAAGAGCAAAAATTAGTGGACACTTATTGCTGGGCTTAACTGCCTGTTACTCAAAAAACAGTAGGTTCATTATTTCATTCTATTTCCTCTAAGATACTGTAAGTATTTTTTCAGCTAAGGCTAATAACCTTACAATTATGATAAATTAATGTTTATGTAGGAACATGACTAGTGATTGGTTGCATGCTTCCCAAATGAATACAAAATACTTACGGGTACACATTCATCGAGGTTGATTCTTGGGCATGAAATTTTGGATGCCACAGTTAATAACTTGTCTTTCTTACGGACACACTCATATTCAGTGCAGTTATCTCCAGGAGGTGACCATGTATCTCCAGGCTGCGAGAAAGCAAATGTACATTGGTACTTGTTCACAGAATTAATTGGAGATTTAATGGACTTTGATGTTCATTAGGGTGCTTACCTTGAGAAGATGTGTAGAGTTATCAGGCAAGTCCATGATACATGCTGTCTGTTCACATGTTCCGCAGCATTGTCCTGGGACTTTTGTATATGTAAAGCCCTGAGATAAAATAATATTGGGAAATTTAGGTGACATTAACTTACTTAAGATACTTTCTGGATGTTGATAGCTTATGAGTGATTTTGTTAACTTCTAGAACTATACCTGAGCACATGTCTTGTCACATATCACTGGAGTACAAGAAACATGATATATTCCTGTTGTCTCATTCATATTCTCATCACACATACATTTTTCACAGGGGTTTGAAGAAAGTACTGGGGTACCAGGCTATAAAAAAAGAGAACAATTTAAGATGACCATCAGTAGGCCATGGGCGTAACACATTATATGAATAATTAATTATATGAATAGAGAAATTTCTAAATGATAAGAATGTAGTTTATTTTGTACCTGATATTCTGTTCCATTATGTGTACACACGTCTTTGGGTTCTACAAAAAGATATATCCAACATTTATAGGTGACGGCAACCATTTAGACTGAGTGATCAATAAATGAATAAGTAGAATGAAATAAGTACGTACCACATTTGTAGACTGGGCAGCACTCTTCTGGGCTCATATATAGCACAGCCTCATATCCAGGCTCACAGTCCTTTTTAGTGTTGGCGCAAAGACTAACATTACAACCTGGCAAGTCAAAAACACCATATAATAGATGGATCAAGATATGGCCTTCTAGTAGTGTCTGTATTTCTATAGCACATTATACATTATATAGATAGTCTACTGTTGTGCATACATTTATGAATTTCCATCTGGAGGCTAATATGAATTTTTGTTCAAGTTTTGATTTTTCTGACTGGTAGGGTACTTTGAACACAAGACTATATCTGTTGAATGTCCCTATTACAGAGGACCTGTCAAGTCATCCAACAAGTTGTGTTTACCTGGCTGTAGCTGATGCTCTGCAGATGAAACTTCTGTTTTCTTTCTCCTCTGCCCCTCGTTCCCCTAGTGCCATTAGTTTTGGGTCCATGACCCAATATGCTATTGTGGTCATGGACTGTTAAGGGGGTGTGATTCTCGGGGAAAAGTGAATGAGTACTCTAAAGCTGTCCGATCACTATGGACAGTGCCAGGGCTCTAGCTCACTTTCAATTGAGAATCTAGAAACTGAAGACACTGATAGCTCAGTAACGGGGTAGAAGAAAAGAAAAGTAATGGAATCTGCAGGGTGGTAACTACAACAAAGTAATGGCAGCTGCCTTTGCTGGAGGACTAAGTAGGTCCTATTTATGGTGAGCTATTCTCCTTTGCATTTTGAGTTTAATATGGATATTTAGATACTCACGGCATTCAGTGACTAGGCAGCATGGATTAGACAGGTCCGGTACAGAAACAGGCATATATCCTTCCTTGGTGCAGTTTTCAGGGACAGGTAAAGCACAGGATTTTTCAACGCACTGCACACTCATTGATGTGTTATCACAGCGGCAGGTCTGACAGTTGCTGTCCCAGGTTTCACCAGGCTAGAAATATCCAAACAACATCAGCCTATAGGTCTAATATACCAGGATTGTGACATAAGACAGTCTGAATGTATACATTACCTCTCTGGGCATTCCATCTGGTCCAGTACATCCTACACAAAGAGAGACAACCATTAGGGCCATGGACAGATATCAACTCTGAGAATTGACTGATAGTAATAAAGGAAAAAAGCACAATAAAATTCACTACATACCACAAGTGGACACACATTTGTCTGATACGGCGTTGTATTTTGTCATGTTTTCAGGGCAGTAGCATCCTTCCATGAAGTCTTCTGAACTCTTTTTCATAAATGCGTCATTATATCTACAAGATAGTCGCATATGAATGTAGAAAGTAAATTTAAAACAATACTACACATTGCTATAAAGCAGCATAGTACCACATGCTTACCTGGAATCACAGGTACGTTCTACTGCAGGGCCACATGGATTGTACACAAGATGTGAGGAACAGTTCATAGCTAATCAAGAAGTAGATAAAAATAACAATTATAAGCCAAAACTGGTATTTAAACATAATTAGGCACAGCATGTGTTTAAATGGAGTCTGTAACCAGTTTTGACCATGCTAAACAGCTGACAGCAATAAGTTGGAGCTAGGGAGAGTGGTACAAACACATGGGGGCACATTTATTAAGACTATCGTCTTAGACCCTGGTGTTAATAAAGTCCTGCACTGGAGATGGATCCGCTTCAGTTATGAGGCGGATCCTTCACCGCTTGTAAATGTAAGACAGCTTCCTAGCTATCTTACATTTAGACCATTTTCTATGTCTAAAACAGTCATAGAAAATGGTAAATGAAATGGGCCTGCAGGTCTCTCCCCTTCCCTGCCACGCCCACCTTTTTAGACCTGGCATGAGTGGTGGAAAAGTCGCAGACTGCTGCAAATACACTGCACTGAGTGACAGTTCTAGTATCCAACCAAGGGGAGATCACTACAGCTGTCACTAAAAGCAGAGGGGATGGGCTGTAAAGCAGCACAGTGCAGAGAGCACTTCACATTGAAGCCCAGCCCTGAGCACTTGAGAGAGCAGAATTTTTGGAATAAAAATTTGGTCCAAACTACATCTGTTGACAGAAGCTCAACAAAAGGTATATTTGTCCTGCTTTCGCCAGCCCCTACCTAGTGCTGTCAACAATTTAGTAAGGTCAGAACTGCTGACAGACTCCCTTGAAGTAAAACAATACTTACAGCATAAACCATTGGTACTGTTTCTCCAGTCTATACAGACACCTTCTAGTCCGCAGATCCTTGCATAGCTCTGTAGGCTGGAGCACAGAATGTCATCGTGTGACTTAGTACAGCCATCACTGACACAGGCCTGGTAGAAAGGTTCGGGGGGTACAACACTGTGGCAGTCCTCAAAGACACTGAAAAAAAATTGACAAATAGAAAATATTACTGCCATGGCACACTTTTAGAAAATTCTTAAAGTGGGTTTTCTAGACTGCATTATAAATTATTACTCTATTCCAAGCAAAACTTTCCACCTGTATTTCATATTACCAGCACCTAATATTACCATATAATTATGATGCTCACCTGCTTAAGATAAGTGTGCACACCTCAGGGGCATTGCAAGGTTCATCTGTCCAAATTACTTGCTCTGTTGTCAAAGAGGTCGAAGGAAGATAAGAAAGCTCAGTTGATGGAACCCTTGTTGAAACAATGTGGGGAACACTGGACATAAGAGTGGAGAAGTATGTGGGTGGCTAATGAAGAGAATGGGAGTGTGGACTGGCTTGGAATACTAGTTGGGGCAGTTGTAGGGATGAGCTGCATGTTGAGGTCTTCACTTGGTGCATTCCATTGCCCTGCCATTTTGAGTACATGATGGAGCCAGTTGTCCATTTGGAAGTATACAGTCATCAATCCGATTATTTGAACATTTACCTATAAATATAATATAAGAGAGACCATAAAGTGTATGTAGTGTATATATATTATATATATATATATATATATACACATATACTATATACTATACTATATATACTATTTACACACACAACATATTCATTTAAGATACTTACCACAGTGTCCTTGAGTATTACCAGAAAACTTGCTGATTGGAAGTTTCACCGTGAAGCTTAGAGCATTGAATGAGATGTATGCACCAAGCTCTGGGATCTCCACAACAACAAATATACCGGAGGTTGTGATCAATATACCATTTCTGTAGATTGCTGGATATACTCTCTCTTCGTTTATGTAAATCTTAAAGAAGAAAGAAAAAATATTAAATCCAGTTGTGTACAACAAAATGTCTATAGCAATCTTTGATTTCTGTCTCAGATATTTGTAGTTAAGCTGCTGGTTACCTGGTTGAAATATTCTTTTAATCAGAGACTGGGATTTCAGCACAATGGTGTCAGTTTTGTACATAATGCGTAGAGTCTTCACACAATTTGGGTCATCAGGATTGCAAGAGAAGTTGTCAATGTAAACTCGGAAGTGATCAAAGACTGGAGTTATCTGTTGCACCAGGACATAGGTGCATTGACCATTAAAAGCGTAGTAAGTACCCATCAAAGGTGATATAGTTAGAGGTTCCCCAACCACCCAAAAACACCTAAAAGACATAGAAATAATGTCAGAAATTGTTACATATTTCTAAATTAATTTCAAGCAAAACACAGAAACTACTAGTAAGAAGCCAGCATAAAGTAAGTGCGTTGCTAACACTTACATTGACATTCCGGCTCATAGCAGCAGCCACTCTCATCAAATATCTTCTGGGGCTGTAAGCGATTGGCACAGACCACCTCGTTTATTGGTGCACATTGCTTCTTATTTATGGCTATGTTGTTTCCACCAGTACATCTTGCCTGGGTACAATTGTCTATCATCCAAGTTTCGTTCACCTATGGTTGAAAAGATGATTACGTTCTTTTTTGTTATTATCATATATATGGCACATAAACAAGAGAAAAAATATGAAAGATATTTCTGAATTAAGGATGGTCATAAATATTATATAACTCATTCTCATTCATCCAAAATCTATTTCCATGTAAGAAACCCCAGTCATAATACATGCATCCCTAAATCTTTAAGGCCCCAAATTGTCAAAGACCAGCATGTGCTACTCCAGTTTTGATGGGCCATGCATTGCCGGAGCAGGTACTTAATTTATGACGAGGCTCAGACCTTGCCATGAATGAAATGCCTCCTCCGGCAGTCCATGCACGAGACTGAATTCTACTTTCCCATCTCGTAGCTGGCATATATTTCAGTCATCATTTACTCCAGTTTCTGGTATAAAATGATGAATGAATGTGGCAGAGCAGGTGGCCCTGTCCACACCCTAAAGCTTCACCATGTTCCCTATTAAGAAACTGGCAAAGGAAGCGTAAAAATGCAAGTTGTGACTAAATGTAGTTCATTATGGCATTAAAAGCTGCAAAACTGGGTTTTGCAACAATTAATGCCAAATTCATGGGATGGGGATCATATATCTCTCTCCCATGTTGCTTTGTGCCTTGTATATTCACCCCTTTGTTATTTTACTTATTTTAATGCAGTTACAGCCTGGAATGAAAATAGATTTTAATTTCAATTTTATGTAATGGACCTGAAAAAAACAGTCCTAATTGTTCTAGTGTAAGGGGAATATGACAACCCCAATAGAACGGAATCTGTGACTGCAGCAAAAGATGGCTCAACAACTTCAGTAGGCAAATTCTTATGCAAACTAAAGTTATCAAGACCAAACATATGAGCTATTTTGTACCTTCAAAGTGGTAGGCAGATTGTGAAAATCAGATGCTACATACCAGGCTATAATGCAATAAACAGGAAAAAACACAAAGAAATGCATATATGTGTTTAACAATACAATTAAGAAATTAGAAGAGTTTTAAAAAAAAATATGAACATGCCTAACTCTTGGAATTAGAGTGTAGCAGAAACATACCACTCGTGGAGGCATGAGAGCACTGCATCCAGGGTTGATAGTGCTGGTTGAACCAGCACTTGATGTTGAAGTCTTGGTGTGAGATGTCTGAGATGTCTTGGTGCTTGTTTCTGATTTCTTTGTAGTACTTTCTGTCTTCTTTGTAGTAATAGTACCTGTACTTGCAGTTACAGTCTTTGAGGTCTTAGTACTACTGGTAACAGTTGGCACAGTAGAACTGTAACATTGTTCACTGTATCTTTCCACCTCACAGTTTTGATTGCATTTTGCATAGAAACACCAGCCTGCATTGTCGGTGGTGTTGTATATCACTTGTCCTGGAGAACCGAAAAGTATAGAGAGTTACAGTACTGATCTAGGTTGCACATGACACCAAAGTATCTTTTCATATCTATCCCATAGGAGCTTACAGAATGTTCATGAACCTTTCACTAACATAACTTTAGTTTGTACTAACTTAATTGGAGTCTGTACACTCTTTACACGTGACACTAAAATGGCTTCAAACACTGTATAACAAAGTCATCTCTCAAATACAAATGTCATATCTTCCTAATGATTATCTAATGTATCACTTTATATACAGCTTCACATCATATATGCTATAAAAGCTTTACATTTTGGTATGCAATGGAAATAGCATACATACCTGGAGGAACTAAAACTCTGTTGACATTGCACATGCATCGGACTGTAGAAAACGATTCAGTGGTTGCTGTTGATGGTTGCGAGGTTGATGTAACGGTGTGCTCAGTGCTCACTTTTCCAGAAGTTGGGTACATTGACTGATGCGTCGATTTTGAAGTTTGCTGAGAATTGAATTTAGTGGACAATGTTCCTTCAGGCGTACTCTTTGTACTGAAAATGCTATGAGATGTTACAGTTACATCAGGAGATTCTGTAGACACTTTAGTAGTTTGAATAGGTTTTCCAGATGTCACATGTTCAGAACTCAGTAGTTGCTTTACTGAAAGAAGTGCTTGCCTTGGTAGAAGTCATTTTGCCAGTAGTTTTGAAGGCAGATGTTACCTCTCCAGACTCAGTAGACATTTTAGTGGTTTTCATGGAGACAAGCTTCTGTGAAGTGGTTTCTTCATGCTCACCTCCTGTGGTTGACCTCCTGTATGTAGTAGTTTCTTTTGGATACATTGTTTCAGATGTCATTGGTTTTTCCAGGTGTCGTTTTGGAGGCTGATGTTACTTCAGGAGATTCTGTAGACACTTTTGCAGTTGTGACAGGTTTTCTAGATGTCAACATCTCTTCATGTTCAGACTCAGTGGTGGACTTATGGAAATCAGTATTCGCCTTGGCAGATGTTATCTTACCAGTGGTTTTGAAAGGCAGATGTTACTTCTCCAGACTCGTAGACATTTTGTGGTTTTCATGGAGACCGCTTCTGTGAAGTGGTTTCTTCATGCTCACTCCTGTGGTTGACCTCCTATCTACAGTAGTTTCTTTTGGAGACAATGTTTCAGATGTCATTGGTTTTTCCAGGTGTCGTTTTTGAAGGCAGATGTTACTTCATGAGATTCTGTAGACACTTTAGTAGTTTGACTGGGGTTTCCAGATGTCACATGTTCAGACTCAGTGGTTTGGCTTTACTGAAAGAAGTGCTTGCCCTTGGCTGAAGTCATTTTGCCTGTAGTTTTGAAGGCAGATGTTACTTCTCCAGACTCGGTAGACATTTTATGGTTTTCATGGAGACAACTTCTGTGAAAGTGGTTTCTTCATGCCACCTCTTGTGGTTGACCTCCTGTATGTAGTAGTTTTTTTTTGGATACATTGTTTCAGATGTCATTGGTTTTCCAGGTGTCGTTTTGGAGGCTGATGTTACTTCAGGAGATTCTGTAGACACTTTTGCCAGTTGTGACAGGTTTTCTAGAAGTCACATCTTATGTTCAGACTCAGTGGTGGACTTATGGAATCAGTATTCGCCTTAGCAGATGTTATCTTGCAGTGGTTTTGAAGGCAAGATGTTACTTCTCCAGACTCAGTAGACATTTTAGT
>ONZH01003368.1:0-34675 GCA_900303285.1 Rhinella marina
CCTGGGTTGAAAGGGTTAAAGCAAGAAAATTGAACTACATGAACTACAATTTGTCATGCGAAAAAATATCAAATTAAAGAATTACTTGGATAAGTAAAATCATTCATGTCAGAATTGCAAAATTACTAGCTGGGTCTGGAAGGGGTTAAAGAGCATGTGTCTGTCCATGGTGCTAGGAGCACTGGTAGAACAACACCCCTGTGATCTCTGTACTGCCCCTCCCCTTTGTGGCACCAGTACAGTGGATCTGATGAGTTCAAAAACTGCACTCATCAGATGCACTGTGCAGGTGCCAAGTCGCTGACCCAACTCAGCATTTGCGCAGTGGATCTTCTGCTGCTTCCCAAGCTCAGAAAGCAGCATCTGAGCCACTGCACAAGCACCGAGTCACTGAGCTGACGCTATGCAGGAGCGAGAACAATCAAAAGGAAGGGGGAGTACAGAAAGCACAGGGGTGTTGTGCTAGCAGTGCTCCCAGTGCTACTGCCAGCCCCTTGGTGCTCGAAATGGCTCATTTGCATAAATATACAAATATTAGCACTAGAGACAAAAGAAAGGTATAATTTTGGTCAGCATGGTCAAACCTACCAGGCAATATGCACGGTTTAATAGTGTTGATCATGTTCACAGATGCTCTTTAATCATAAACAGTTTCCTGACACCTTGGTATCATGAAGCTTACTATGTATAGCAGACATTTTCCAAAGAAGGGCAAACCTTCTCAGTATTATAGTATGCTTATATTGTCTTTAATTTTGCCATTTTGAGGTATCCTGTTAATAAATAATACAACAAGTACTTTAACAAAGTTCATTGGTATATATGATCCCTTCATATAAGAAGTGAGTTTATTGTAATCACCTCACTAACTATCCTCATTAGAAAGATGTAGTAAACATTTCACTTAAAAATTTACGCAGAGAATTAAGAAGCATTTCCATCTAGAATCAAAATATCATCAGCAGGCTATTTATATTTATAGACTTGTACATATTCAGTAATTGCTTGTTAGCAGGCTCCATTTTTCCAGGCTCCAGAATCAAGGGATAGACAGGCGTCTTTGGTATCCAAGGCAAGGGTCTCACAAATGAGTCCCATGCCAATACCATATCTTGAGATGACGGCACTAAAGGAACATTTAATTGCTCCAGTTCCCCACTTCCCTAGTGTGCTAAATTATAATTTTACATTCTCCTCTTTTTCCTTCACTTCCAGTCCCCAGCCATTTGGGCAGTTCTCAATTCAGTGCCAGCTGGCCATCTTACCACATCTTCAGTAGGGTCCACCAGCTCCTGCAGCTCCTCTCCTAGCTCTATCCCTCAACCCTCTAAGGGGACATTCAGATGTCAAATATTTCACATGGATTTCGATGCATGTTCCACTTTCAGGCGTTCACAAATGTTTTTGTTTCAGAGTTGCGCAAAAATGGGACATTTCACGTCTTAATGCGGTTTTTGAAAGAATTCTGCATGAAAACTAATTCTGAGTAGCTCCATTGAATGAATCTAATCCATATGTGACTGTGCACCGTATCATTTTCTTCCAAAATCTGTCATCTGAACATACCCTCATATAATAAAGACACACATACTGCCACTGCCTACACTTGATTTTCTCAGTTAGCACCTTCTCTCTACAGACAAGCATGGTAACCTGGTAGTTACAGCATGAGGATTGTGTTAATGGCCTTGTGTTTGCATCTGTTTGACTAATGAGTTTGTTAAGGCTGCTATACATAGTCCAGAGTTTGTCTCCTTCTCCTGGCTTTGCAGTCTATGATTTGGCTCAGATTCAGCTTCTTGCCTGCATTACTTGTTTGCCTTGGATTCGCCTGTGTTCTGTTTCTGAATTAGTGCCTTGCCTGTGCCTCTGGTGCTTTGCATTATTGTCTCTGACCTGTGTGCGTCACCTATCAATCACACTGGGACTATCCCAAAAAGTGGCAGTCTGGATGTTAATGTAAAGGACACATGCCTGTACAGGGGTTAAAGGGTGAATACCAGGGAGGTGCCAGAATAACGCCCTTAGGGTTAGCCCTATGCAAAACCAGTTAGTTGGCACAGTGGAAAACTTAGAGAAAAACAGATACAGTATATCTAAAAACAGCGTAACATATTTGTAAAGGAACTCGAGGGAAGAGAACAACTCAACAGTTGATATATTGAATCTATTCACTGCTGGCCTTTTCTTTTGGATTCCAGGTGGAGATCTACTTTAAAATAAAATTTCACAAAAATTTATAAAATTTTAAAATTTCTACTTTAAAATATAATTTCATACCGTCATATTTTTGACTGTACAAATACAAGAATTACTTGCAAACATTTGGCATGTAGCCAAAAATCTAAGAAGGTTTACAGTATAGACATGGAATTAATACTTTATATGAAGAGAAAAACAGTTAGTAAATTATTCAGTACTGGTTCTGCTACTAGAACAAACCCTGACAACTGCTCTGTGGGCATGCTTTGTATTACTTTTACTACTATGGGCATTGAGGCAGTCATACACTCTTAGTAGACTGCAAAGTAAAAAAAAAAACATTTTCCCATAAAATATTACAAAATCACAGTCTGCAGTGAGCTAAAAATGTTATTTCTCTAGACATGGTACCATCCTTTGCTAATGAAATCCTTAGTAATATCTATGATATATCTACTTTTTCACAAATGTGATATATTTATGCTATGGGTCTATGCACTTCATTCACCTCATGTACTGTATTGATTTTTCCTGCTGTGGCCAGAAGGGTCATCCCTCAGCTTATCCTGCAGTTTAGTATAGTTGTCTGAAGTTTTTTGCAGAATAAGAATTTGGAATCAAAACAAATGGTGACACATACATGGAGGAGTGGGCCCAAAGAATTCCACGAAAACATTCCCCAGACTTTAAAGCTGTCACCACCAGCTTGTCTTCTTCCAGCAATGGTTGCAGGCAGGGGCGTAGCTATAGGGGGTGCAGAGATAGCAGTTGCTACCGGGGCCAGGAGCCTAAGGGGGCCCAAAGACCATTGTGTCGCATAAGAAGACATACAAAGTACTGAGGGAAGGGGGGCCCAAGCTGAACTCTTGCACCAGGGCCCACGAGCCTTTAGCTACGCCCCTTGTTGCAGGGTGTTATCTGACAAACCAAAAGAAAAAACCATAGTGCTTATCTGAAAGTCCTTGATTCACATTGCTCACTTGGGAAGAACAATTCAAATCCTGTCTTCTTCCTTTTTCTCTAAACAGTCACACCTCAATGTATTTATTGTGATAGTCCTCCTTTAAAAAGATTACAGAAACACAAATGCAATATTGCCACAAGGATTGCATCTACACAAGCAGTATTCTACTCACAGAATCGCCATTCAAATTTTCCTATGTCACCAAACTCTGTTCCGCATATCCCGCAATGCCTTGCTTCACCAGCTCCAAACATTCCTTTTGTCCCTGCTTGAATCCGAATTGAAGCTTTTCCGCCAATAATGAAACTCTGCACTATTCGCTCAAATACTTTATTATACTTACAAACAGGGCCTTAACTATCGCGGTCCCAGAGGGTGCGACTGCGACCGCAAAGCAGGCCCGGCAGGGGGAGGAGGCCCACTGCACTCACATGCATTGTCACTGTACTTCATTATGGGCCACATCAGAGCGCTCAATTCACCTGCATCATATGTGCTCCAGCATCTATCTGGTCCAGGCGCTTCCCTACCAGCCCATCCATTTAATTTGTGAATAGTTCTAGTAGGGCAGCGCCGGAGCCTGATAGATGCTGGAGCGCATATGATGCAGGTGAGTTGAGCGCTCTAACAGGGCTGGGCATGAAGTACAGTGACAGTGCTGGGCGCCCTAATATGTGAGTGAAGACTGCAGGCAGTGGGGGACACTACTGGGGGCAGTCGGAGACATTACCTGGGTTAGTGGGGGACATTACTGGGGGTACTGGGGGACATTACAGGGGTCATTGGGGGACACTACTGGGGGCAGTGGAGGACATTAGGGAGGTGGGGGACATTACCGGGGATAGTGGGGAACACTACCGCAGTGAGAGATATTACTGGGGGCAGTGGGAGACATTACCTTGGGCAGTGGGGAATATTACCTGGGGTAGTGAGGGACATTACTGGGTGCAGCGGGGGACATTACTGGGGGCAGGAGAAGGACATTAGTAGGGGCAGTGAGGGACATTATTGGGGGCAGAGGAAGGGTACTATAGGGATATTACTGTGGGTGCTATAGGTACAATAGTTAGGGGGGATATTATTACTACCAGAGACCAGGAGTGTAACGTTCATGGTCACAGAGAGTGCAACCGGGCACTGGGGGGGGAAATCCAGTTTGCCCTGGGGCCCATAGAACCCCAGTTATGCCACTGCTTACAAAGTGATTTAATCTCAATAAAACTACGGCTGTTCAACACCATCATGAAAACAAAGGAACACAACAGACAGGTTATGGATAAAGCTAAGGAAAACTGTAAAGCAGGGTTAGGTTATAAAAAATATCCCAAACTCTGAACATCTCATGGAGCACTGTTCAATCCATCATCCAAAAAGGGAAGAAGTATGGCACAACTGCAAACCTACCAAGACATGGCTAGCCACATAAATTGACAACTAGAGATGAGCGAGCACTAAAATGCTCGGGTGCTCGTTATTCGAGTCGAACTTTTCCCGATGCTCGGGTGCTCGTTTCGAATAACGAACCCCATTGAAGTCAATGGGAGACTCAAGCATTTTTGCAGGGGACCAAGGCTCTGCCTAGGGAAGGCTGGGTGAAAACCTGGAAACCTCAGAAAATGATGGAAACACCACGGAAATGGACAGGAAACAGCAGGGGCAGCATGCATGGATGCCTCTGAGGCTGCCTAATCCCACCATTACCCCAAATTCTCAGGCAACAGCCTGGTGGTTACCCTCATGGCAATTGTGCTCACCCAGACCAAGAAAGGCGAGGCAAATACCCGTCACATGTTAGGGAAGCACCCAACTAGGTGCAACGAAGGTCCATCACCGCCTGCAGGTGACACCACTGCTCATGCTGGCACTGCAGCTGACATCAAGTTTAGTATCTGTTCTTATCAGTTGCTGTGGCTGTTGGATTCCCGTCTATCGCAGGAGGCAATTAAAAGAAGATCTAAAAAAAAAATTAGTACAATATCTAATACGTCCCCTACCCGGATAAATTGTTTGGAGAGAGGGCCTGTAGGTGGGGGGGAAGGAGGTTTCGCTGGAAGAGCCAGAGGAGTGCCCCCTGGGCTAGCGTAAGTGGTGGTGACAACAGCCGGAATGGATTTGGAAAAACTGTTGCTTCAACCGGTATGGTATCGATTCTTCTCAGTTTAATACCGTATACGTCCCCTATCTTGGGACCTTATATATTCATGGATTTTTCTCGACCACGGAAAACGGAAAAAGAGCTTGCTCTGGCCAGGGGAGTGTCTTTCACACTGCAGCTAAGGGGACGTGTCCATGCTCTGCCTTTCACAGGTCAGGAGGCAATTAAAAGAAGAAAAATAAAAAACATCAGTACAATATCTAATACTTCCCCTATCCGGGTAAATTGTTTGAAGAGAGGCCCTGTAGGTGGGGGGAAGGAGGTTTCGCTGGAAGAGCCAGAGGAGTGCCCCCTG
The DNA here is from genome assembly GCA_900303285.1 of Rhinella marina. Classification (NCBI taxonomy): domain Eukaryota; kingdom Metazoa; phylum Chordata; class Amphibia; order Anura; family Bufonidae; genus Rhinella; species Rhinella marina. The sequence goes on from ONZH01003368.1 coordinate 5,617, forward strand.
GGCTAGCGTGTGTGGTGGTGATAACAGCCGGATGTATTTAGAATGACGACGCAGGACCCCAACTTAAAAATTTAGCATCAACCGGTACAGTCGTAAATTATGAGATTGATCAAGTGTGGTATGTCTTCTAGGTATACTACTCAGTTTAAAACCGTATATGGCAGCTATCCGGAAAAATGGTTTGGAGAGAGAGAAAGATAGGACAAAGACGTAAATTGTTTGGAGAGAGGGCCTGTAGGTGGGGGGGCAGGCTGGGGGGAAGGAGGTTTCGCTGGAAGAGCCAGAGGAGTGCCCCCTGGGCTAGCATGTGTGGTGGTGACAACAGCTGGATGTAGTTAGAATGAAGACGCAGGACCCAAACTTAAAAATTTAGCATCAACCAGTACAATTGTCAATTATGAGCTCGATCAAGTGTGGCATGACTTTTTAGATGGAGATTGCATGTGGTCACGTACTCCCTGGAACCCCATAGTCACCCCTTCCCTGATGTGCTAGCCCAGAATATTCTCTGCCCCAATTCGCAAGACCTTTTGCTGTTTCCGTGTGCTGACAGTGTGGATTTATCAGTGTTGTCTGAGGAGGTGGTGGACAATGGTGAGACACAGGTGTCGGGGGGTGAGGTAGTTGTATGGGAAGCAAGTTACAGTGGGGACTCCTTGGGGGGACTTTCTCATGATGGGACAGATTCAACTTGGGTGGATCAGGCACAGGAACAGATCAATTTTTTTTTGTGTTTATTTAAGTTTTATTTAGCACAAATAACCACAAAGATATTTATTCGTTATCTTCTCTGCGCAGTCTGGCGTTGGGGTTCGTCACTTTGATGGCGAGCTGTGCCGCTCTCTCCACAATGGTCTTTAGGTTCTTAGATGGAGACGTTGTGGGCGATTTCAGCACAGAAGGACTTGTTGCTCATCAACAGAACCTCGAGCTCCTTGACATTGTGGACCAGGAATTTGCGGAACCCTGTGGGCAGCATGTGTTTGGTCTTCTTGTTGCTACCGTATCCAATGTTGGGCAATATAGATACGCAGGTAATATTATTTTTCAAACCTATCCCAAAAATAAAAATTTATGCAGTTTGCGCAAATAATACTGGAAACTGGAATTGGAGAGAGGGCCTGTAGGTGGACCTCTGGAAAAATTGTTTGGAGAGAGGGGCTGTAGATGGACCTGCGGAAAAATTGTTTGGACAGAGGGCCTGTAGGTGGACCTCCGGAAAAATTGTTTGGACAGAGGGCCTGTAGGTGGACCTCCGGAAAAATTGTTTGGACAGAGGGCCTGTAGGTGGACCTCCGGAAAAATTGTTTGGACAGAGGGCCTGTAGGTGGACCTCCGGAAAAATTGTTTGGAGAGAGGGCCTGTAGGTGGACCTCCGGAAAAATTGTTTGGACAGAGGGCCTGTAGGTGGACCTCCAGAAAAATTGTTTGCGCAGAGGGCCTGTAGGTGGACCTCTGGAAAAATTGTTTGGACAGAGGGCCTGTAGGTGGACCTCCGGAAAAATTGTTTGGACAGAGGGCCTGTAGGTGGCCCTCCTGAAAAATTGTGGTAAAAGAGTGCCAGTTGGACCTCTGAATAATGGCGTTTTTTTGGTCACCGTTAGGCAAAGACGATATGGAGGAGGAGGAGGAGTAGGAGGCGTAGAGAAGAGGAATCGGATACATAAGTTATTTAAATCTTTAGCTGCTTTCCCCCGGAGGAGATTTGAATTCCGGTGAAATCCATGCTTTGTTCATTTTAATAAGCGTCAGCCTGTCAGCGCTGTCAGCGCTTATCGGTGATGACGCCACCAGCTGCACTGAATACCCGCTCTGACAGCACGCTAGCGGCAGGGCAGGCCAGCACCTCCAAGGCGTACAGCGCCAGTTCAGGCCACGTGTCCAGCTTTGAAACCCAGTAGTTGTATGGAGCAGAGTGATCGCTACGGACGTTGGTATGGTCAGCTAGGTACTCCCTCACCATCATTCTGTACAGCTCCCCCCTACTCTGCCTAGACTGGGGACAGGTGACAATGTCTTGCTGGGGTGACATAAAACTGGCAAAGGCCTTAGAGAGCGTTCCCCTGCCAGTGCTGGACAAGCTGCCTGCTCGCCTCCTCTCCCCCGCTACTTGGCACACAGAACCATGCCCTCTGCTGCTAGTGGCATCAGATGGGAAGAATTGTTTCAGCTTGTGCACCAGGGCCTGTTGATATATATTCACTCTCAGACTCCTTTCCTCTGCACGGATGAGAGTGGAAAGGTTCTGCTTGTACCGTGGGTCCAGGAGAGTGAACACCCAGTAATCGGTGTTTGAGAAAATTCTTCTAACGCGAGGGTCACGGGATAGGCAGCCTAACATGAAGTCTGCCATGTGCGCCAGAGTCCCAACACGCAAGAATTCCCTCTCCTCACTGGCCTGACTCTCCATTTCCTCCTCCTCCTCCTCCTCCTCCAAGTCCTCCTCTTCAGCCCATACACGCTCAAGAGTTAAGGACTGAGCACTGGTACCCTCTACTGTCTCGCCGACATTCTCCTACTCTTCCTCCTCATCCTCATCCCCCTCCTCCGATACGCGCTGAGAAACAGACCGGAGGGTGCTTTGGCTATCAAGCGACGTATCTTCCTCCACCGTCTCTTGTGACAAGCGCAAAGCATCCGACTTGATGCTGAGCAGTGAGTTTTTCAACAGGCAAAGCAGTGGGATGGTGAGGCTGATAATGGCGGCATCGCCGCTGACCATCTGTGTTGACTGCTCAAAGTTGCTCAACACCTGGCAGATATCAGACATCCACGTCCACTCCTCATTGTAGACTTGAGGAATCTGACTGACCTGACTACCAGTTCTGGTGGAAGTTGACATCTGGCAGTCTACAATCGCTCTGCGCTGCTGGTAAACTCTGGATAACATGTTTAATGTTGAATTCCATCTCGTGGGCACGTCGCACAACAGTCGGTGAGCGGGCAGTTGTAGGCGGCGCTGCGCTGCCCTGAGAGTGGCAGCATCTGTGGTCGACTTGCGGAAATGCGCACAGATGCGGCGCGCCTTGGTGAGCAAATCAGACAGATTGGGGTATGTCTTGAGGAATTGCTGAATTATGAGATTGAACACGTGGGCCAGGCACACCAGGTAACGCCCGTTGTCACACACAACCATGCCTGGCTTGAGGTTCTGCGGTGCCAGCCACACATCGGTCTGCGCCGTGATGCCCTGTAACAGCTCTTGGGCGGTGTGCCTTTTGTCACCTAAGCTAAGCAGTTTGAGCACCGCCTGCTGGCGCTTACCAACGGCACTGCTGCTGCGCCTAGAGCTACCGACTGAAGGCGCCGTGCCCACGGATGGTAATTCGGTGGAGGAGGAGGAGGGGTCGGAGGAGGAGGAGGAGGCATAGTACGTCTGAGAGACCGTGACCGAGGTAGGCCCCACAATCCTCGGTGTGGGCAGTACATGAGCGGCCCCAGGGTCATTCTCGGTCCCAGCCTCCACCAAGTTAACCCAATGTGCCGTCAGTGAGATATAGTGTCCCTGCCCGGCAGCACTTGTCCACGTGTCCGTGGTTAGGTGGACCTTCTCAGAAACAGCGTTGGTCAGGGCACGGATGATGTTCTGTGACACGTGCTGGTGTAGGGCTGGGACGGCACATCGGGAAAAATAGTGGCGGCTGGGGACCGAATACCGAGGGGCAGCCACCGCCATGAGATTGCGAAAGGCCTCGGTCTCTACCAGCCTATAGGGCAGCATCTCCAGGCTAAGCAATTTGGAGATGTGGACGTTGAGGGCTTGGGCATGTGGGTGGGTGGAACTGTATTTCCTCTTGCGCTCCAGCGTCTGCTGTAAAGACAGCTGAACGCTGCGCTGGGACACGTTGGTGGACACTGTGGAGGATCGTTGAGGCGAAGGTGTGGTTTTCCGGCGGGAGGCGCTCGTGCCGGGGTCCTGGGCAGGGGGTTGACTAGCAGAGGCAGCGAGTGACGCAGGGGGTTGACTAGCAGAGGCAGCGAGTGAAACAGGGGAAGGAGCAGTGGTGTGACCCGCAGGAGGTGGTGAACGGCCTTGGTTCCATTGAGTGGGGTGTTTAGCACTCATATGCCTGCGCATGCTTGTGGTGGTTAGGCTAGTAGTGGTGGCACCCCTGCTGATCCTGATGTGGCACAGGTTGCACACCACAGTCCGTCGGTCATCCTCACTTTTTTTAAAGAACCACCAGACTTGCAAACATCTAGGCCTCGCCACGGGAGCTTCACTACGTGAAACAGTTGCTGCTGATGCACCAGCTCTGGCCCTGCTTCTCCCTCTGGCCACACCACTGCCTCTTACAACCTGTTCTGGTGCAGCACTCACCTCCGCCTCAGAAGCACTGTCTTCACTCGGCATATCAACCCAGCTTGGGTCAGTCACCTCGTCATCCTCCGATTCCTCAGTCTGCTCCCCCCTCGGAATTCCTCCCCTTACAACAACTTCACCACTGTCTGACAACCGTGTCTCCTCATCGTCCGACACCTCTTTACAAACTTCTTCCACTAAGTCAACATTGTCATTATCATCATCATCACCCACAGAATGCGACAGTTGGAAAACTTGGGCATCGGGAACAAGGTCAGCAGCAACCTGAGAAGTGGTTTGTGACTCTGGGAAGGGTCCAGAAAACAGTTCCTGAGATTATGCCGGATCGCATTCCAAATTTTCCTGGGAGGGGGCAGACTGGAGGGAAGGAGGTTGAGGTGGAGGAGCCAGAGGAGTGCTCCCTTGGGTAACGTGGGTGGACTGCGTGGAAGACTGACTGGTGGACAAATTACTTGAAGCATTGTCCGCAATCCACGAGATCAGCTGTTCGCACTGTTGTGGTTTCAACAGTCCTCTACCACGTGTCCCTGTAAGTTGAGACATAAAGCTAGGGAGTTTAGCTCTGCGGCGTTCCACAGCTCCCTCATCAGAAGGTACTGTCTCACCCTGCCCAGTACCACGGCCTCTGCCCCCTGCAGTAATTGAATGCCCACGCCCACGCCCTCGTCCTCGACCCTTAGCCCTGGGGTTCAGCATTTTCTGTATATAAGTGTATGATATAAAAAAATAAATAAATAAACGGGCCGGGTGTACTGAAACCCACAAACTTGTTCAGTCTGGTTTAAATAAGTGACGTACAGAAAGTGTCACCTAGACAGAATATATGGATTGGAGCGAGTGTGCTGAACTGTGACACACAGAAAGGTTACACGCAGCTGTGTGAAATGGATTTGTATCACTGAGCTAAAACAATAAAAAAACTATTTTTTTTTATATTTTGTTTTGGATTTTTGTTTTTTTTGGAACGTGACGTGCAGAAACTATGGTAGAGCTGACTGACACCCTACTGATGGTGGCTATTTAGACTGCGACCCAGACAAATGTCGCACAGAGATTTTTAGGATCAATCTATATACGTGACAGGTAGCAAATGACTTGGTTGTATTCTGTGACGTACAGAAAGTGTCACCTGGACAGAATATACGGATTGGAGCGAGTGTGCTGAACTGTGACACGCAGAAAGGTTACACGCAGCTGTGTGAAATGGATTTGTATCACTGAGCTAAAACAACAAAAAAACTATTTTTTTTGTATATTTTGTTTTGGATTTTTGTTTTTTTTGGAACGTGACGTGCAGAAACTATGGTAGAGCTGACTGACACCCTACTGATGGTGGCTATTTAGACTGCGACCCAGACAAGTGTCGCACAGGGATTTTTAGGATCAATCTATATACATGAAAGGTAGCAAATGACTTGGTTGTATTCTGTGACGTACAGAAAGTGTCACCTGGACAGAACATACGGATTGGAGCAAGTGTGCTGAACTGTGACACACAGAAAGGTTACACGCAGCTGTGTGAAATGGATTTGTATCACTGAGCTAAAACAACAAACAAACTAATTTTTTTTTAATATTTTTTTTAGTTTAGCTTTTTTTGGAACGTGACGTGCAGAAACTATGGTAGAGCTGACACCCTACTGACGGTGGCTATTTAGACTGCGACCCAGACAAATGTCGCACAGAGATTTTTAGGATCAATCTATATACGTGACAGGTAGCAAATGACTTGGTTGTATTCTGTGACGTACAGAAAGTGTCACCTGGACAGAATATATGGATTGGAGCGAGTGTGCGGAACTGTGACACACAGAAAGGTTACACGCAGCTGTGTGAAATGGATTTGTATCACTGAGCTAAAACAACAAAAAAACTAATTTTTTTGTATATTTTGTTTTGGATTTTTGTTTTTTTTGGAACGTGACGTGCAGAAACTATGGTAGAGCTGACTGACACCCTACTGACTTTGGCTATTTAGACTGCGACCCAGACAAATGTCGCACAGAGATTTTTAGGATCAATCTATATACGTGACAGGTAACAAATGACTTGGTTGTATTCTGTGACGTACAGAAAGTGTCACCTGGACAGAATATACGGATTGGAGCGAGTGTGCTGAACTGTGACACACAGAAAGGTTACATGCAGCTGTGTGAAATGGATTTGTATCACTGAGCTAAAACAACAAAAAAAATATTCTTTTTTTGTATATGTTGTTTTGGATTTTTGTTTTTTTTGGAACGTGACGTGCAGAAACTATGGTAGAGCTGACTGACACCCTACTGACGGTGGCTATTTAGACTGCGACCCAGACAAATGTCGCACAGAGATTTTTAGGATCAAGCTGTATACTTTCCAGGTAGCAAATGACTTGGTTGTATTCTGTGACGTACAGAAAGTGTCACCTGGACAGAATATACGGATTGGAGCGAGTGTGCTGAACTGTGACACACAGAAAGGTTACACGCAGCTGTGTGAAATGGATTTGTATCACTGAGCTAAAACAACAAAAAAACAAATTTTTTTTAATATTTTTTTTTAGTTTAGTTTTTTTGGGAACGTGACGTGCAGAAACTATCGTAGAACTGACTGACACCCTACTGACGGTGGCTATTTAGACTGCGACTCAGACAAATGTCGCACAGGGATTTTTAGGATCAATCTATATACGTGACAGGTAGCAAATGACTTGGTTGTATTCTGTGACGTACAGAAAGTGTCACCTGGACAGAATATACGGATTGGAGCGAGTGTGCTGAACTGTGACACACAGAAAGGTTACACGCAGCTGTGTGGAATGGATTTGTATCACTGAGCTAAAACAACAAAAAAACTAATTTTTTTTCTATATTTTGTTTTGGATTTTTGTTTTTTTTTGGAATGTGACGTGCAGAAACTATGGTAGAGCTGACTGACACCCTACTGACGGTGGCTATTTAGACTGCGACCCAGACAAATGTCGCACAGAGATTTTTAGGATCAAGCTGTATACTTGACAGGTAGCAAATGAATTGGTTCTATTCTGTGACGTACAGAAAGTGTCACCTGGACAGAAAATAGTGAGTGTACTGAACTGTGACACACAGAATGGTTCCACACTGCTGTGTGCAATGGATTTGTATCACTGAGATATAACATAAAACAAAGGGCCAGCCAGCCAGCCAAGCCAGGAGACAAAAAAAATAAAAATGTCTTCTAGCCCTTAGAAGGGCTGTTGGGTTCTTTGTGGGTGATTCCTGCCTAACAGAGAACTAAATGCAAGCCCTAACACTCTCCCTAAAAGGCAGCAGCTCTATCCCTAACGACATCCAGATGGCATCTGAGCCGAGCACCGCGGCCAGTCACTAGTATATTCCAGGGTCACCTGATCAGGCCAGCCAACCCCTGCTATCGACATGTAAGGGCCCCACGTGATGCTGGGTGTACCGTAGAGTCTCCTGGCTTGTGATTGGCTGTGTTTATAGGCGCCAAAAAAGCACGATGCGGAAGTTGCCATTTCCTCGAGCATGGCGAGATACTCGTCCGAGCAGCGAGCACTTACGAGTACCCTAATACTCGAACGAGCACCAAGCTCGGACGAGTATGCTCGCTCATCTCTATTGACAACCCAGGCAAGGAGAGCACTAATTAGAGAAGAAGCCAAGAGGCCTATAGTCATTCTAGAAGAAGCAGCAGAGATCCACAGTTCAGGTGAGAGAATCTGTCCACAGGACAACTACTTGTGTATTCCACACCTGGAAGAGTGGCAAGAAGAATGCCATTTTTAAAAAGCAATCCATAAGAAGTCCCAATTGCAGTTTGCCATAGGCAATTGTAGCCATGTAGGAGACACAGTAAACATGTGGAAAAAGGTGCTCTGGTCAGATAAGAGCTAAGTTTAACTTTTTGGCCTAAATGCAAAACACTATGTGTAGCGGAAAAAAAACACTGTACATCACCCTGAATACACCACCCCCAACGTGAAACATGGTGATGGCAGCATGATACTGTGGGGATGCTTTTCTTCAGCAGGGACAAGGGAGCTGGTCAGAGTTGATGGGAAGATGGATCGAGCTAAATACAGGGCAATCCTGGTGGAAAACCTGTTAGATGCTGCAAAAGATTTTGTGGTGGAAGTTTGTATTCTGTGACGTACAGAAAGTGTCACCTGGAAAGAATATATGGATTGGAGCGAGTGTGCTGAACTGTGACACACAGAAAGGTTACACGCAGCTGTGTGAAATGGATTTGTATCACTGAGCTAAAACAACAAAAAAACTATTTTTTTTTGTATATTTTGTTTTGGATTTTTGTTTTTTTTGGAACGTGACGTGCAGAAACTATGGTAGAGCTGACTGACACCCTACTGATGGTGGCTATTTAGACTGCGACCCAGACAAGTGTCGCACAGGGATTTTTAGGATCAATCTATATACATGAAAGGTAGCAAATGACTTGGTTGTATTCTGTGACGTACAGAAAGTGTCACCTGGACAGAACATACGGATTGGAGCAAGTGTGCTGAACTGTGACACACAGAAAGGTTACACGCAGCTGTGTGAAATGGATTTGTATCACTGAGCTAAAACAACAAAAAAACTATTTTTTTTTGTATATTTTGTTTTGGATTTTTGTTTTTTTTGGAACGTGACGTGCAGAAACTATGGTAGAGCTGACTGACACCCTACTGATGGTGGCTATTTAGACTGCGACCCAGACAAGTGTCGCACAGGGATTTTTAGGATCAATCTATATACATGAAAGGTAGCAAATGACTTGGTTGTATTCTGTGACGTACAGAAAGTGTCACCTGGACAGAACATACGGATTGGAGCAAGTGTGCTGAACTGTGACACACAGAAAGGTTACACGCAGCTGTGTGAAATGGATTTGTATCACTGAGCTAAAACAACAAACAAACTAATTTTTTTTTAATATTTTTTTTAGTTTAGCTTTTTTTGGAACGTGACGTGCAGAAACTATGGTAGAGCTGACACCCTACTGACGGTGGCTATTTAGACTGCGACCCAGACAAATGTCGCACAGAGATTTTTAGGATCAATCTATATACGTGACAGGTAGCAAATGACTTGGTTGTATTCTGTGATGTACAGAAAGTGTCACCTGGACAGAATATATGGATTGGAGCGAGTGTGCGGAACTGTGACACACAGAAAGGTTACACGCAGCTGTGTGAAATGGATTTGTATCACTGAGCTAAAACAACAAAAAAACAAATTTTTTTTGTATATTTTGTTTTGGATTTTTGTTTTTTTTCGAACGTGACGTGCAGAAACTATGGTAGAGCTGACTGACACCCTACTGACTTTGGCTATTTAGACTGCGACCCAGACAAATGTCGCACAGAGATTTTTAGGATCAATCTATATACGTGACAGGTAACAAATGACTTGGTTGTATTCTGTGACGTACAGAAAGTGTCACCTGGACAGAATATACGGATTGGAGCGAGTGTGCTGAACTGTGACACACAGAAAGGTTACATGCAGCTGTGTGAAATGGATTTGTATCACTGAGCTAAAACAACAAAAAAAATATTAATATAATATTAATAGGACAACTACTTGTGTATTCCACACCTGGAAGAGTGGCAAGAAGAATGCCATTTTTAAAAAGCAATCCATAAGAAGTCCCAATTGCAGTTTGCCATAGGCAATTGTAGCCATGTAGGAGACACAGTAAACATGTGGAAAAAGGTGCGGAACTGTGACACACAGAAAGGTTACACGCAGCTGTAAAAGATTTTGTGGTGGAAGTTGACCTTCCAGCAGGACAATGACCCTAAACATACAGTCAGAGCAACAATGGAATGGTTTAGATCACAGAATATTCATGTGTTAGACTGGTCCAGACCTAAATCCCATTGAAAATCTGTAGCAAGGCAGAAAAAAAGAAAATTGCTGTTGACAGACGCTCTCCATCTAATCTGACTAAGCTTCAGCTATTTTCCAAAGAAGAATGAGCAAAAATTTCAGCCAAAAGACTTGGCTGAAATTTGTAGCAAGGTAGAAAATCTGTAAAATCTGTAGCAAGGCAGAAAAAAAGAAAATAGCTGTTCACAGACGCTCTCCATCCAATCTGACTAAGCAAAAATTTCAGCCAAAAGACTTGCAGCTGTAATTGCAGTGAGAGGAGGTCCTACAAAGTATTGACTGAGGGGGATTGAAAAATGCACACCACACTTTCCAGATTTTTATTTATTAAAATTTTGAAAACCATGTATTATTTTCTTTTCACGTCACACTTACTTGCTACTTTGTGTTGGTCTATCACATAAAATCCCAATAAAATACATTTAAGTTTGTGTGTGTAACGTGAAAAAATGTGGAAAAGTTATATGAATACTTATTAAAGACACTGTAGTATATATACTGATGAAGGACAGGTATTTAACATATATGCATACAGCTTCATTTTTGTGTCAAGACTTTTTTTTCAATCTGCTCAGAGTACCCCAAACACTGGATATTTTTGCCACATATATCTGTTTTTCATGTCAGCATGTTCCATCAACTTTTTCAGGTTCCCTAAAACCTGGCAGGATGTTTACATTCAGGACTTCTGCAGCATTTTTTTCATACTAGGCCATGCCTCTAACTCCACCCAAAGCATAACTATACACATCCAGTCCCCTTAATGCCGCCACATAGTAATTATTCCCCCTTTGTACCAGCACACAGTAGTAATGCCCACATGTTCCCCCTTCACAGTAGTTATGCCCAGATGTTCCCCTTCACAGTAGCTATGCCCAGATGTGCCCCTTCATAGTAGTTATACCCAGATGTGCTCCTTCACAGTAGTTATACCCAGATCTGCTCCTTCACAGTAGTTATGCCCAGGTATGCGCCACCATTAAACTAGTTATGCCCAGGTATGTTCTTCTTCACAGTAGTTATGTCCAAGTATGTGTCCCCTTCCCAGTAATTATGCACAGGTATGTTCCCCCTTCACAGTAGTTATGCGCAGGTATGTGCCCCCTTCACAGGAAGTAAAAAAAATACAAATACCTACCTGGTTCCACTGATGATCAAAGCTCAGCTGCCGGTGCTCCCCAGCAGCAGCAAGATGTACTGTTACACATTGCACAGCCATGTAGGAGGAGCGGCTGCTGATTCCCAGCTTGCACTACTCCTCCTATACAGATGAGCAGCACGATGTGTGGGGCATAGTGCTTCTGCTGTGAAGTGGCATGCCAGCAACTGAGCTGAATACGGAAGGGGGAGCAGACAGCTCCCTACTTCGCCATTACAAGCAACTGTCTCTACATCCTATGGACGCAGAGACAGTTACTTGAGAGCGGGACAGCCACCAAAATCTGGGACTGTAGCGTCGGTTCTGAGAAGGTTGGCGAGGTATGGAGTCTTGCTGCCCCGTAGACATTTAAAGGGGTATCATCTGTTGGTAGCCCCACTGATTACCCACAGCCCCAAGATCTCAGCTAGGAGGAGTTTGATCCAAGTGGAGTTAAGCATTTGTCTTGCTGCACCATTCAAAGTTTACATCACTGACAGAAACAGCAGAGCACAGCACCATCTCAGCAGAAAATATAAAAACAAACAGGGCTTCGATGGCAGCACCCAGGATTAAAAAAAATGACTCATGCAAAAGATGACAAAAGGATATATTACAAGCAAAAAGTTGATGCAGGAAGAAATCTGAAAATGCTAACAAATGCTGATCAGTGTAACTCAACACAGAATTTTACTTTTATACCTTTCTAAAATGAATGTCTACAACACTGTGTTATTTTTAGTTTCAACATTCAATGCAGATTAATTTTATATGTCCTTTTAGGGGCTTGAGCTTTGTTTTTTGTCACAGTCTTAGGCCTCAAGCACACAATATCCTTGTACTATCTGCATCCATGTAGTTGTTCCACAAATTATAGAACATGTCCTGTTCTTGTCCATTTTGCAGACAAGAATAGCCATTTCTACTGATGGGTGCGAGAAAATTGCAGAATGCACACGGTCGGTATCTGTAGTTTGTGCATGCATGGTTTGAGGAACGCAAACGGTTGTGTACATGAGACATGGAGTTGAACAATAAAAAAATAACTGTGTGTCTGTAACTATCACTAGGAGAGTTTAGGAGATTACTGAGTTTACTGGATATTCTTTTATTCAGCAGCTGTCCATGGGGAAGTTGACTAACAAGGACTGCAAGTCCATTAAAAATGTCCAGGAGCCACAGAGCTGGAACACAGCAGCGGAGAGCAGGTGAGTATCGATTTCTCCACAGGTGACTGGAGAAAGGGAGAATTATACTGTTAAACATTGAAATTGCAACATCAAGAAGGAAAAGTCGTGGAAGTATGGAAATCACAGGATCCATAGACATGTTAATGATATGAAAATGATAAGAAAATGGAAACAGAATATTCAAAACATCTTGATTTGTTCAGAATAGAGTATGAGTGCCACGTACAGAAATACACACTTATACACCTTGGCATGCTATTAATTAGGTTATTAATAATTGTCTAAAGAATGTTATACTATGCTGAATGCACTTGGGCATGAAAATCATCAAGATCTGCTGCTGGCAGCTCCCTTTGCAAATGACATTACCAGTGACATCCCTGATGTGCTCTACAATTCTGGAGACGCTGCAGGCCATATAAGCAGGTTTAGACCATGCAGGCTGCTCACAGAAGCATGAGTAATATGCGGCCTGGCATTGTCCTGTTGAAAAACATCTCCTGGGGCACTTTGGAAAAATGGCCGTACCAATGGTTCCATGACCAAATTAATGTAATGGCAAGCTGTTAGTGTACCTAAAAATGAAGACTAGGAGGGTCCAACTAGCAGTATGTCACCCCACATTATAATCCCGGGAGTAGGACTGGTGTGACCTTCCCTTGTGAAGGCTTCTTCATGGCGTTGCCCATGTAGTCTCCAGAACAATTTCCGACTATCAAAGTGTCCAAGACAAAAGCAGGACTTATTGCTGAAGTGGAAATACCTCCTTTCCAACCTTTATTGCTGTCTTGGTCTGCACTATGAATAGCTTTTGAGAGCAGTGGCGTGAGGTCAATGGAAAACATGTAGTTGGATGTCAGGCTTGTAGCCTGTAGCCCAGTGTTGTACAAACACATTCTATTGGATTATGTAGTGGAGGAGATTTGTCAAACTGGTGTAATATAATTTCATTTTTCAGAGCTCTTTTGGAAAATGAAAGGTGGAATCTGATTGGTTGCTATGGGCAACAAAGCCAGTTTTCCTTTACACCAGTTTGATAAATATTCCCCACTGTTAGTCACCCTAGGCATTGAATGTGATGTCCAATTAAACCTGTGGTACAGAAAGGTGTGCCTTTCTTCTAATCAGTTAATCCGTCTCTGCAGTGGTTTGCCTCTATGCACCTCTTGCTGTCATTCCTGTTCGTTTTTGTTCTCCCAAGCCCCCAGGGACACACAATGTTGAACAGTGCTGACATCTCAAGCTAGGCACATAGCTATCTGCAGGAGTGACCAAGGTCTCTAACTTCAAAAATTCTGTCCCTTTCAGTTTGCATGATGATAACTGGCATGTTGACAAAAAGGAGGCATCGCACAATCATCTGACACTACTTAATCGGATTTTTGCGGTTTCATGTGGCTAAAAAACTTTGCCTTCAATCTATCTTTTATGCCCCTCCCACATGCCACAGATTGTAGCTGGGTGCTTGAAAATTTGATTATCTACAGATCTTAGCAACACCTGCTACTGCCTCAATTTTCATAACCTTATACAGTAGCTTGTCCTTCTTGGTGTTTCCATTTCAATGTTGATGAGTGTATATAACTTAAAGGGGTTGGCCTTGGCCATAATATGGCTAATGTTAAGAAATGTGGGTTATAAATGAATATTATTAGAATTTCTGGGCCATTTTTGGCATTGTATAAGTTACATCCCTTTTTCCAGAAGCCTTCCTTCCCATCCATAAGGTCGCTACAGATGGTGGTGGTATACATAAACAGGCATGTCAATCAGCATTCTCCACTGAAAAACACTGCATCTGTTATCTGTGCCAGGAGAAGTCCTGAAAACTGGGAAGTTAACGCAGGCACAATGGAGGAGGATGCTCCACAGCATGCACCCCCCCCCCCCCATTGTCTGATAGGTGCGGGTTCCACCTCTGAGACCCACACCTACACCGATAACGTAATCCTGAAAGTGGTGGAGGGCGCATTGCACATGCGCAACTGCCCTCCGTTCATTTTTATGAGGTCACCGAAAATAGCCGAGTGCTGGCTCAGCTATTTCCGTCAGGCCCACAGAAGTGTGCGTTCCCATTCAGTTCTATGTGGAGAGCACTTGGTGGTGGTTGGACCCAGAGAAACGGGTTCACTAGCCAGCAATTTCACCTATCCGTTCTCGCTCCGTTCCCCAGTGGGACCCACACCTATCAGACAATAGGGACATATCCTAGATGGCAATACCGCTTTAACAGTCAGTACAATGAACAAAAAGTCCAAAGTGACTATAAATATTAAGCCCTCATTCTCTATTCTATGTATTCCTATCCCCATAATAAGTAATGTAAAGAGAACAGCTAATCCTCTATTCACCCTCAAAGTAAAGGAATACAGCGAGGGCCGAAAATCAATAGAATGAGTTCAAGGAAGTAACGTTTCACTAGTGATTTTTAACACATTGTCCTGCATCCGCATAAGAACAACAGGCAGGAAAGAAATTCATTTCTCATTGAAAAGAGCAGCAACACTGACATTGTTTCCTGAGTAAGATGATTACGAGTAATGAAAGGAGTCGTAATCTGACGGTAGAGGTTTAATTATCAATTCTTCATGAGCATTTGACATATTGCAGGTGAAGATAATGTGATTGCTGACTTGTATAGAAGATGTTACATTTATTCATTCTGTATTTCTTTGCTTTTATGCATCTTGAAATATCGGATCAATATGCTGCAGTAACCTTAGGATGTCAAATGCTGTCGTAACATACAATATATACAATGCACAATCATGGGATTGGTGGTTTAATCACTAGCTGCAAGGATTTGTTTTACTGTCAGTATATTATGAACATAATATACAGTGCCTTGCGAAAGTATTCGGCCCCCTGGAACTTTTCAACCTTTTGCCATATTTCAGGCTTCAAACAAAAAGATATAACATTTTAAATTTTTGGTGAAGAATCAACAAGTGGGTCACAATTGTGAAGTGGAACGAAATTTATTGGATCATTTAAACTTTTTTTGTAATAATAAAACTGAAAAGTAGGGCGTGCAAAATTATTTGGCCCCCTTGCATTAATACTTTGTTGCGCCACCTTTTGCTGCGATTACAGCTGCAAGTCGCTTGGGGTATGTCTCTATCAGTTTTGCACATCTAGAGACTGAAATTCTTGCCCATTCTTCCTTGCAAATCAGCTCGAGCTCTTTGAGGTTGGATGGAGAGCGTTTGTGAACAGCAGTTTTCAGCTCTTTCCACATATTCTCAATTGGATTCAGGTCTGGACTTTGACTTAGCCATTCTAAGACCTGGATATGTTTAGTTTTGAACCATTCCATTGTAGATTTTGCTTTATGTTTGGGATCATTGTCTAGTTGGAAGATAAATCTCCGTCCTAGTCTCAGGTCTTTTGCAGACTCCAACAGGTTTTCATCCAGAATGGTCCTGTATTTGGCTCCATCCATCTTCCCATCAATTTTAACCATCTTCCTTGTCCCTGCTGATGAAAAGCAGGCACAAACCATGATGCTGCCACCACCATGTTTGACAGTGGGGATGGTGTGTTCAGGGTGATGAGCTGTGTTGCTTTTACTCCAAACATATCGTTTTGCATTGTTTCCAAAAAGTTCGATTTTGGTTTCATCTGACCAGAGCACCTTCTTCCACATGTTTGGTGTGCCTCCCAGGTGGCTTGTGGCAAACTGTAAACAAGACTTTTTATGCATATCTTTGAGAAATGGCTTTCTTCTTGCCACTCTTCCATAAAGGCCAGATTTGTGAAGTGTTCGACTGATTGTTGTAAATAGGCCGAATAATTTTGCACGCCCAACTTTTCAGTTTTATTATTACAAAAAAAGTTTAAATGATCCAATAAATTTCATTCCACTTCACTGTTTGAAGCCTGAAATATGGCAAAAGGTTGAAAAGTTCCAGGGGGCCGAATACTTTCGCAAGGCACTGTACATTCTCGAGTTTTTGCTTCACTTCCAGATCTTGATAAAGTACCAGGAACCCACCCACTTGTGTCTGGAGATTGGGTGCTGCTAAAAAGACACGTTCGAAAAAGTCCTTAAACCCTGGTTTGATGGTCTATTACAAGTGTTGTTGACCACAAGCACATCAGTGAAGCTCAAGGGAAAGCCTAATTGGATCTAGACCAGTCATTGCGATAGTGTTGATTCTGGAGACTTGAAAGGATGGTGTTTCTTGTTCCCCCTTGACTGACTGTTGATCCTGACTCAAAGAATATGAATTCTAAATGAGATAGTAAAAATAGGTTTCTGGGCCATGAAAAAGTTGTATAAAAGAAAGAACAAAGCTGTTAAAGTCCGATACTTCCAGCCCAGTGACCCATGGATGGTATTGCCCAAAGATTCTCTGTATTAATAGTTTTTTTATGTTCATCAATTATTGAAAAGTTGAAAACTGAAGCCCACTTAGACTAGGGACAGTATCCAGCCAATTGAAATAGATTCAAAGGGGGGGGGGGCATTTGTCTCAAACCAGTGAAGAAATCCCTACCCCCATCCCCATCCAGGTAGGACATCGAGTTAGAGGGGTAAGATGGATTTCAACGGTAAAATAATGTTTTAGGAGGGGATGTGGGGGTATTGAGTAGATATTAGAAAAACATTATTTAACCTTATGGTGAACTGTATATCTATGCAAAGCTTCAAGATGGCGCCTGCATCCTGTACACCACCCTGGAATGCAAGGAGAAGTTCCCATGGGAACCTCAGCCCACATGAGGATTGACCAATTAATGCTTCAAGCTGCCCACCTATGATAAAACTCGCGGTGTGCATAATAAAGCAGTTATTGCGCTCCTACTCATACTGAGGGAGGATTTCATACCTGAGTTTTGTATTCTGGTGTATTTCTTCCTGCATGCACTCAGTATATCAATTAGGACAGAGGTGGACAAAGAGTTGAGGTCACGTTAGATCTCCCCCAACACTTCCACCTGGGAAAAGTAGCTTAAATACACACTAATGTCAAGCCATTGGCTGGAGGTAACATGGGTGTGTGCGCTGGCGCTTTAAAAACATAGTGACAGGCTGGGATGGCTTGACTGAGAAGTGCATGCCATGGCCTCCAAAAGATACATGGCTGGCCACTGGTGAGTAGCAGAGGGTGAGCGGCCCTGACCGCCAGTCTATGGAGAGAGGGATGAGTAACATGGAGCCTGTGCGCACCGGGGAAGTGGGGAAGACAGGGGCCATCATTTTATCAGTTACTTGTAATTGGAGATGGAGATTCAGTGCCTTACAAATACCACCATTTCAAGTCTACTTAATACCTCTACAGTGCCTTGCGAAAGTTTTCGGCCCCCTGGAACTTTTCAACCTTTTGCCACATTTCAGGCTTCAAACAAAAAGATATAACATTTTAAATTTTTGGTGAAGAATCAACAACAAGTGGGTCACAATTGTGAAGTGGAACGAAATTTATTGGATCATTTAAACTTTTTTGTAATAAAACTGAAAAGTTGGGCGTGCAAAATTATTCGGCCCATTTACTTTCAGTTCAGAAAATTCACTCCAGAAGTTCATTGAGGATCTCTGAATGACCCAATGTTGTCCTAAATGACTGATGAAGATAAATAGAATCCACCTCTGTGTAATCAAGTCTCCGTATAAATGCACCTGCTCTGTGATAGTCTCAGGGTTCTGTTTAAAGCACAGAGAACATCATGAAGACCAAGGAACACACCAGGCAGGTCCACAGCCAAGAGGCCCATGATCACTCTGGATGAACTACAGAGATCTACAGCTGAGGTGGGAGAGTCTGTCCATAGGACAACAATCAGTCAAACACTTCACAAATCTGGCCTTTATGGAAGAGTGGCAAGAAGAAAGCCATTTCTCAAAGATATGCATAAAAAGTCTTGTTTACAGTTTGCCACAAGCCACCTGGGAGACACACCAAACATGTGGAAGAAGGTGCTCTGGTCAGATGAAACCAAAATCGAACTTTTTGGAAACAATGCAGAACGATATGTTTGGCGTAAAAGCAACACAGCTCATCACCCTGAACACACCATCCCCACTGTCAAACATGGTGGTGGCATCATCATGGTTTGGGCCTGCTTTTCACCAGCAGGGACAGGGAAGATGGTTAAAATTGATGGGAAGATGGATGGAGCCAAATACAGGACCATTCTGGATGAAAACCTGTTGGAGTCTGCAAAAGACCTGAGACTAGGACGGAGATTTATCTTCCAACTAGACAATGATCCCAAACATAAAGCAAAATCTACAATGGAATGGTTCAAAACTAAACATATCCAGGTCTTAGAATGGCTAAGTCAAAGTCCAGACCTGAATCCAATTGAGAATATGTGGAAAGAGCTGAAAACTGCTGTTCACAAACGCTCTCCATCCAACCTCAAAGAGCTCGAGCTGATTTGCAAGGAAGAATGGGCAAGAATTTCAGTCTCTAGATGTGCAAAACTGATAGAGACATACCCCAAGCGACTTGCAGCTGTAATCGCAGCAAAAGGTGGTGCAACAAAGTATTAATGCAAGGGGGCCGAATAATTTTGCACGCCACACTTTTCAGTTTTATTATTACAAAAAAAGTTTAAATGATTCAATAAATTTCGTTCCACTTCACAATTGTGACCCACTTGTTGTTGATTCTTCACCAAAAATTTAAAATGTTATATCTTTTTGTTTGAAGCCTGAAATGTGGCAAAAATTTGAATAGTTCCAGGGAGCCGAATACTTTCACAAGGCACTGTATTTTAGTAAAATGCCTGTGCAAACTGATCACATAATCTGTCAGACAACCATGTTGCAGCTGGAGCTGCTGTGGGAAATACAATCCTGTCCTAGGGGCTGACCCGAAAAGGACCTCAAAGGGACTAAGGCCTATCTTACGGTTAGGGGTATACCTTACTGATAAGAGGGCTAACGGCAGGAAGTCTGTCCATGGATTACCAGTCTCTGCCATGGCTTTTTGAATCTTTAACTTTAGTGTCCCGTTCAGTTTTTTTGTTTTTTTTCCCCTACCCTACTGCTGCTTTGTGGATGGTACAAAGCACTTAAGCCTTGTCCTACACCAAAAACCTTAATCATCTCTTGCATCACTTCACCTGTGAAGTGAACACCTGTGTCACCTTCAATGGTCTCTGGTACCTCCATGGGTTGCCTGTTCCATTGTGGGTTAGAGGGACCTGGGAAGGCAGAGTTTCCCTCGGAACTGTATTAGGCCTTCCTCCTTTGCAGTCCCTCCTTTTTACACCCACTGGTCCCTTTCCTCCTTCCTCCCTAGTTCTGTAAGGTCTTAAGAACTTTCAGGGAGACAGGAGGAGTTATTTCAGGGACCTGAGCTGTGGCCACTAAGGCAGAGATCTGCCTAGGCAATTTGGCAGCCAATTTTTGCCACCTCATCTGCCTTGGCTTTTCCCTTCGCCAATCACTAATAATGGTGCACTACGGCGGTAATGCAATTGATAATATATGGCTAAACCCTTGCGCTGATGTAAAAATAAGACTTTCACCAATATATTCTTATATCAAGAACATACCGGAGCCCGAGCACCGCGTCAAGGTATCTCAGAGTGGCACGGGACCTAGCACTAATCTACCTAGCTGTATGGGCAATTGCGGAAGGAGCATATAGGCCGACACACAGCGACCAACTCCTAGTTACCTCCAGCGTGAGATCACACATGCAATGGAAGGAGGGAGGTGGCTATGAGCCCCACCTACCAATGACTCATGTGACTCAGGCTGCACAGGTGCACCAGAATGTTACCATAAGATGTAAGTAATGGTACATTCAAACCTGGAGTTGCCACACCTCCAGGTATAAATGTTCAAATACAATCACAGAAAAAAAAAACGTGGTCTAAAATGTCAGAAAGTTGCTCAAACCCCATATGCTGTTGCGCATATCAAACCGGGGGAGCAATTCCTGCACATGTGATCCGTTACTAACAGCAATCCCCAGCAAAAATGCATACAATGGAGGATGCCTGCAGTGGACCACATGTACCACAAAACCATCCTACACAAGGTAACAAATTGTGCGGATGTGGCGAACTATATAAGCACTGTGTCACCCTGCCCAGGACCAAGGCCTCTGCCCCAGTACATCACTTGGACGCCCACGTCCTCATCCTCGACCCTTAGCCCTTGGGTTCAACATTTTGTGTAATCACTAAACTGTAGAATTAATATCTGAGGCCAAAAACGTATTCTCTAGACTTTTTCACTGGACTGTATTAAATGTATCTGAGAGAAAAAACGTATTCTATAGACTGCGGCTAGTGTACCGCACACCACACAATTTTTCACTGCACTGTAGGATATATAACTGAGAGAAAAAATGTATATTTTGTAGACTCTGGCTAGTGTGCAGCACACGACAGAATTTTGCACTGCACTGTAGGATATATGAATGAGAGAAAAAATGTATATTTTGTAGACTCCGGCTAGTGTGCAGCACACGACAGAATTTTCACTGCACTATAGTATATATGACTGAGAGAAAAAAAACGTATATTTTCTAGACTCCGGCTAGTGTAACGCACACTACACAATTTTTCACTGGACTGCAGTATATATGTGATAGAAAAAACACTTTCTAGACTGCGGCTACTGTACCGCACACCACAGAATTGTTCACTGAACTGTAGTCACCGCCATGCGGTGTCAGGCTAAATTTTTGGGTGGTTCAGCTGCTATGTTAGTCTAACCAAGCCAATCTGGGGTTCACCGCCAAGCTGTAAACTGCAATCTCAGTCAAACTTTGTAATTTAGGGGTTCACCACCAAGGTGTGCTAGACTACAATTTTAGCGGGTTCACCTGCAATCTCAGTCACAGACTGTCATTCAGGGGTGCACCACCATGCTTTTTTAAACCATTTGTTTCTGAGAGTCACCTCCAGGCTCTCACCCACGATTTTTTGGAGGCTTGCCACTGCACTGTCAGCCAAAATTGTCTTCAGGGTCACCGGCGGTCTCTCCAACAACAACTTCAAGGACTGCCCCTGGCACACAAAGATTGTCTTGAGGGGCACTAAAAGGCTCTGCACCCACCCACGTGTGGAGACTAATAGGTTGGTGCAGTGTGTGTCTTAGCCCATCTGGAATTAGGAAAGCTGGGCACTGTGCTTGGAGGTCTGCTGTGGACAGGGTGGGTGGGTGGTGGGTGCGTGTTTGCCCGTCTGGGATGGGGAGAGCTGGGCACTGTGCTGGGAGAACTTTGTGTACACTGTGGACTACTGGGTGGATGCGGAGAGGGAGACGCTTATGCCTGCGTCGTGGGGCGGGGGATAGGACAGCAGTGCCAGCATGAGCAGTGGTGTCACCCGCAGGCGGCGATGGACCTTCGTTGCACCTAGTTGGGTGCTTTCCTAACATGTGCCAGTGCATGTGCCTTACCCATCTTGGTCTGGGTCAGCTCAATTGTCTTGAGGGTCACCACCAGGCTGTTGCCCAGAATTTGGTGTAATGGTACGATTAGGCAGCCTCAGAGGCATCCATGCATGCTGCCCCTGCTGTTTCCTGTCCATTTCCGTGGTGTTTTCATCATTTTCCGAGGTTTCCAGGTTTTCATGCAACCTTCCCTGTGCAGAGCTTTGGTCCCCTGCAAAAAATGCTCAAGTCTCCCATTGACTTCAATGGGGTTCGTTATTCGAAACGAGCACCCGAGCATCCGGAAAAATTCGACTCGAATAACGAGCACCCGCGCATTTTAGTGCTCGCTCATCTCTAGTATTTATGTATGTGTACCATGTATATGGTGCATGTATATGTAAACACGTGTCGTGACACCGTGTGTCTGCCGTTGAGTAGGGAACCTGTTGTTAAAAATTTGAATCCCACCCCTGTGTGGGTGATAAAGAAGTAGTCCCGTTTTTGATTGATATTGGAGCGGCCAAGACAGTTGTGCACAGCATGTCCTCCCCTGAATTACTCTCCACGGACACCAGTCCTTGCGGAGGAGTGGATGGGAAAGTAGTACACTCCCCTTTTAAAAGAACCCATCCATGTTAGATTTGCCCTTAACCAAGAAGTGCTTGCCTGGTTGCTGGCCAGTGATACCGTCCCCTGTTGCCTCCTGGGTGGAGACTTGCTTGTAAAAGTATGTGCCAGCATCTCATACCAGGAGGATGGCACTGTGAGACTAACAGGTGCCTCAATGACCAGGAACTTTGTTTGTTAGCTGTTAGTGATAAAATTCTCTGGTCCATGTTTGTGTCAGTACTCCCAGAAGATGAGAAGGAAGCCCTGCTTGCAGTATCCCTTGAGTATGGCACAGTCACATGCCATATCTCAAACAGTCCGAGACTTTGTTAAAAAAGGGGGGTTATCAAGGAGATTGTATCCCCTTCTAACACTCTTTTGTACCCTGAGAAAAAGGAAAGTGAGAAGGGCAAAACCCACCCAGTACCGGATGGTACAAGACCTACGTGCTGTCAATGAAGCCACAGTTTTTAACACTCCTTTGCCCAGAAACGTTAATGCACTGAGGACATTTTTGGGCCTTGTTTCCTCATTATGATTGTTTGTCTTCTAGCCCCTTCCACTTTACAGATGAGGTGGTAGGTGCCTTTTATGTTCAAAAGCTGACAATTTGGTGCTCCCCCACACTGGGTCTATCAGATTATTACATTTAGATTGTATTGTACAGAAGTGAATGACCATGCCTCAGCTGTCCTCACCTAACTGTATGGCCAGCAATAACGTCCTGTGGTATATTACTCAGCTCAACTTGACCCTGTGGCCAGAGGTGCCCCTTTCTGTATCAGTTGTACAAGCCATGCTTGATAAAAGCTCTGATATAGTGCTGAACCACAAAGTGACAGCGCCTGCTCCTCGTGATATTACATCTATCCTCACACAAGTATAACCCAAAAATCTTTTTGATGCCCGCCATTTGACATTGCAGTGTTCCATTTTGTTGCCTGACCATGTTACTGTCCAAAGGTGTAATACTTTGAATCCAGCCACCCTGTTGCCTCTGGAGCTAGGGGGGAGGGAAGAGTTAGGGCACCTCACGACTGTTTGCATATGATGTCACAAGATACAGTGGGATTTTGACCATGTGGTAAGTCAGTCATTAGATAATCCAGATCACGTGCTCTTTGTGGATGGATCGAGGTATGGCCAGGATGGCAGGTACTACAGAGGTTGGGCAGTGGTGTTTAAACATGACACTCTAAAAAGTAGAGTCCTTACCACCACACATGTCTGCCCAAGAAGAGACGCCAGAAACTCTGGAGAAGGCTTGCAAGATATGCAGAGGGAAAAACAGCCAACATTTACACTGATTCCAGGTATGCCTTTAAGTCCATGACTTTGGGCCCATTTGGAAAGCCAGAGACTTCCTGACCGCTTCAGGTAAACCCATCAAAAATGGGGAAGCGGTGAGGTTTCTGATGGAAGCCCTCATGTTGCCAACTTGAGTGGCGATGAAAAAAAACAAAAAAAAACAAAAGGCCACAGTGAAACAGATGCAGAGTTGGCGAAGGGAAAATACCGCAGAGTTTCGCTCCCTAGCTTTATCTCGCAACTTACAGGGTCACGTGGTACACCACTATTGAAACCACAACAGTGCGAACAGGTGATGACGTGGATAGTGGATAATGTGTCCAGTAATTTATCCACCACCCAGTCTTCCACGCAGTCCGCCCACGCTAGCCAAGGGAGTAGACCTCTGGCTCCTCCAGCTCAACCTCCTTCCCCCCAGCCTGCCCCCCCCATGGAAAATATGGATTCAGATACAGCATACTCACAGGAACTCTTTTCAGGACCCTACCCAGAGACAGAAACCACTGCTCAACAGCAACCTGAGCAGTTGCTCTGTCCAGATGCCCAAAATTTAGAACTTTCGCAGTCTGTGGGTGATGAGAGTGTGGACTTAGTGCAAGTAGTGCGTCAAGAGGTGTCGGATAATGATGATGAGACACGGTTGTCAGACATTGACATTGTTGTCAGGGCAGTAAGTCCCAGGGGGGAGCAGAGTGAGGAATCGGAGGAAGAGCAGGTGGATGATGAGGTGACTGACCCGAGCTGGGTTGGTAAGCCTAGTCAAGACAGTGCTTCTGAGGGGGAGGCAAGTGCAGCACCAGAACAGGTTGGAAGAGGCAGTGGGGTGGCCAGAGGGAGAAGCAGGGCCAGAGCAAGTAGATCAGCAACTGTTTCACGGAGTGAAGCTCCCGTGCCAAGGCCTAGATGTTCGCAAGTCTGGAGGTTCTTTAAAGAAAGTGAGGATGACCGACGGACCGTGGTGTGCAACTTGTGCCACACCAGGATCATCAGGGGAGCCACCACTACCAGCCTAACCACTACCAGCATGCGCAGGCATATGAGTGCTAAACACACGACTCAGTGGAACCAAGGCCATTCACCTCCTGCGGATCACACCACTGCTCCTTCCCCTGTGTCACATGCTGGCTTTGCGAGTCAACCCCCCGCCCAGGACCCTGGCACGAGCGCCTCCCACCCTACAACCACCCCTTCACCTCCACGATCCTCCACACCCTACACCAATGTGTCCCAGCGCAGCCTTCAGCTGTCTTTGCATCAGACATTGGAGCACAAGTGCAAACACAAATACAATTCCACCCACACACATGCACAAGCCTTAAACGTCCACATTTTCAAACTGCTGAGCCTGGAGATGCTGCGCTATAGACTGGTAGAGATTGAGGCTTTCCGCAACCTGATGGCGGTGGCTGTCCCTCGGTACTTGGTCCCCAGCCGCCACTATTTTTCCCGATGTGCCGTCCCAGCCCTACACCAGCATGTGTCAGAGAACATCATCCGTGCCCTGACCAACACGGTTACTGAGAAGGTCCACCTAACCACGGACACGTGGACAAGTGCTGCCGGGCAGGGACACTATATCTCCCTGACGGCACATTAGGTTAACTTGGTGGAGGCTGGGACCGAGTCTGACCTGGGGCCGCTCATGTAATGCCCACACCGAGGATTGCGGGGCCTACCTCGGTCACGGTTTCTCAGACTTATTATGCCTCTTCCTCCAACCCCTCCTCCTACTACTACTCTCAAATACAATCTTTGAGCACGGCGCCTTCAGTCGGTAGCTCTAGGCGCAGCAGCACTGCCGTGGGTAAGCGCCAACAGGCGGTGCTGAAACTGCTGAGCTTAGGTGACAAGAGGCACACTGCCCAAGAGCTGTTACAGGGCATCACGGCGCAGACCGATCTTCGGCTGGTGGCGCTGAAACTCAAGCCAGGCATGGTTGTGTGTGACAACGGGCGTAACCTGGTGGCGGCTCTGCAACTCAGCAGACTCACACATGTGCCATTATACACCAATACTATTTCCCAAAGTAACAACAACCCATATAAACACTGCATATAAAACCTGCCTGACCCACATGTTCAATCTTGTGCTTCAGCGGTTCCTCAAGACCTACCCCAATTTGTCTGATTTGCTCACCAAGGTGCGACGCATCTGTGCGCATTTCCGCAAGTCAACCACAGATGCTGCCACTCTCAGGGCAGTGCAACGGTGCTTACAACTGACAGCTCACCGACTGTTGTGCGACTTGCCCACACAATGGAATTCCACATTACACATGTTAGCCAGGGTTTACCAGCAGCGCAGAGCGATTGTAGAATTCCAGATGACAACTTCCACGAGAACTGGTAGTCAGGTTAGTCAGCTTCCTCAAGTCTACAATGAGGAGTGGACGTGGACGTCTGATATCTGTCAGGTGTTAAGCAACTTTGAGGAGTCAACACAGATGGTCAGCGGCGATGCTGCCATTATCAGCGTCACCATCCCGCTTCTTTGTCTGCTGAAAAACTCACTGCTCAGCCTGAAGTCAGAGGCTTTGCGCTTGTCACAGGAGATGGGGAAGAAGATACGTTGCTTGATAGCCAGACCACCCTCAGGTCTGTTTCTCAGTGCGTATTGGAGGAGGAGGATGAGGAGGAAGGAGGAGGAAGAGGAGGAGACTGTTGGCGAGACTGAAGAGGGTACCTGTGCTCATTCCTTCTTATCTGTTGAGCGTGTATGGGCTGAAGAGGAGGAGTTGGAGGAGGAGGAGGAAATGGAGAGTCAGCCTATTGAGGAAAGGGAATTCTTGCGTGTTGGGACTCTTATGGACATACTTTTCCACTCTCATTCCTGTAGAGGAAAGGAGTATGAAAGTAAATCAATATCAACAGGCCCTGGTGCACAAGCTTGTCAAGCACTGGCAGGGGAACACTCTCCAAGGCCTACCTAGCTGACCATACCAACGTCCTGCGTGATCACTCAGCGCCATACAACTACTGGGTTGCAAAGCTGGACACATGGCCTGAATAGGTGCTGTATGCCTTGGAGATGCTGGCCTGCCCTGCTGCTAGCGTGTTGTCAGAGCGGGTCTTCAGTGCAGCTGGTGGCATCATCACTGATAAACGTACAAGCCTGGCAACTGACAGCGCTGACAGGCTGATGCTTATTAAAATGAATAAAGCCTGGATTTCACCGGAATTCAAATCTCCACCGAGGGAAAGCAGCTCAACATGAAGATTCTTTATGTATCCTCTCCTCTTCTCCTCCTCCTTCTCTTCTTACACAAACGCTGAGCCAACAGGCAATTTTTCTGAGGGCCAACTGGCGCTCTTTACAAACAATGTTTATGGAGGGCCCCTACATGCCCTCTCTCCAATAAATTTTTTAGGAGCATCAACTACAGACACTCAAAAACAATTTTTCCGGAGGGTCAACTTCAGACACTCAAAAACAAATTTTTGGGAGGCTCACCTACAGCCATTTAAATGCTATCGCAGTCTAACCAAGTCATTGGTGGTGTCACCACCATACTGTGTCAGGGTAAATTTTTGGGTGGCTCACCTGCTACCTCAGTTTGGTCACTCTGTTGTCATCGCCTTGCTGTGTCAGGGTAAATTTTTGGGTGGTTCATCGGCTACCTCAAGTAACTTGGTCAATTGGGGGTGTCACCGCCATACTGTGTCAGGGTAAAATTTTATGTGCTTCACCTGCTACCTCAGTCTAACTTGGTCACTCTGGGTTCACCGCCATGCTGTGTCAGGCTATATGTTTGGGTGGCTCACCTGCTACCTCAACTAACTTGGTCACTTGTTGGTGTCACCACTAGACTGCGGCTACTGTGCCGCACACCCCATAATTGTTCACTGGACTGTAGTATATATAACAGAGAAAAAACGTACTCTTTAGACTGCGTCTACTGTGCCGCACACTACATAATTGTTCACTGGACTGTAGTATATATAACAGAGAAAAAACGTATTTTCTAGACTGTGCCTACTGTGCCGCACACCACATAATTGTTCACTGCACTGTAGTATATATAACAGAGAAAAAACGTAGTCTTTAGACTGTGGCTACTGTACCGCACATGACAGAATTTTTCACTGCACTGTAGTATATATAACAGAGAAATAACGTAGTCTTTACTCTCTGGCTACTGTACAGCACACGACAGAATTTTTCACTACACTGTAGTATATATAGCTGAGAAAAAAAAACGTATTTTCTAGACTCCGGCTACTGTACTGCACATGAAAGAATTGTTCACTGCACTGTAGTATATATAACTGAGAGAAAAAACGTAGTCTTTAGACTGTGGCTATTGTACCGCACACCACTCAATTTTTGACTGGACTGTAGTATATATAACTGAGAGAAAAAATGTATTTTGTAGACTCCGGCTACTGTACCGCACACGACAGAATTGTTCACTGCACTGTAGTATATATAACTGAGAGAAAAAATTTATTTTCTAGACTCCGGCTACTGTACCGCACATGACAGAATTGTTCACTGCACTGTAGTATATATAACTGAGAGAAAAAAACGTAGTCTTTAGACTGCAGCTACTGTACCGCACACGACAGAATTGTTCACTACACTGTAAAATATATATAACTGAGAGAAAAAGGTACTCTTTAGACTGCGGCTACTGTACAGCACACTACAGAATTGTTCACTGCACTGTAGTATATATAACAGAGAAAGAACGTAGTCTTTAGACTGCGGCTATTGTACCGCACACGACAGAATTTTTCACTGCACTGTAGTATATATAACTGAGAGAAAAAACATATTTTCTAGACTGCGGCTACTGTACCGCACACGACAGAATTTTTCACTGCACTGTAGTATATATAACTGAGAGAAAAACCTAGTCTTTAGACTGCGGCTACTGTACCGCACACAACAGAATTGTTCACTGCACTGTAGTATATATAACAGAGAAAGAACGTAGTCTTTAGACTCCAGCAACTGTACCGCACACGACAGAATTATTCACTGCACTGTAATATATACAACTGAGAGAAAAAATGTACTGTTTAGAATGTGGCTACTGTACATCACACTACAGAATTGTTCACTGCACTGTAGTATATATAACAGAGAAAAAAAGTACTCTTTAGACTGCAGCTACTGTACAGCACACTACAGAATTGTTCACTGCACTGTAGTATATATAAGTGAGAGAAAGAACTTATTCCCTAGACTGCACTACAGATCCCAGCAAGCCAAGGTACAGCAGCAGCAAAAATGAGTCTTTATACTGCGGCTACTGTTCCGCACACGACA